>BMAV01008476.1:0-41527 GCA_019973955.1 Trichonephila inaurata madagascariensis
TCTTAAATTTTTTAATTTATTATTTTTTTTTAATTTATTTAAAACCCTATATATATATATATATATATTTTATATTTTTTATATATATATATATTATATATATATATATATATATATATATATATATATATATATATATATATATATATATATATTTTATTTTTCTTTAAAAAAAATAATATTATTGTGCAATATTTATTTTTTCTTAATCTATTCATTTTGTTTTTTGTAAATTTTTACATATTAAAAAAAGATAAAAAGTGAAGAATATAATGTATATACTTATGTAAACATAACTGAAATAGTAATATATGTAAATTCGCAATAAATTTTTAATTTTAATATAAAAGTATCCAAAGAGATATCCGAAGATGTCTAATCCTTAAGGAATAGAGCTGGTAGAATACATTAAGATTATTATAAATTATTCCAAGTAAAAAAATTTAAAAAGAAAAAGACTTCAGAGTTTCAGTTCATTCTTGTTTTTAAAAATGAGTTCCATCACATTTGATAAGAATATGTTTAAACAAAAATGATTTCACTACGTTGTATTAACTAACAATGGAACCTTAACATTGTTGAAATTTGTTAAAATTAATCAAAGTCCTTCTTATTCTATTTAAATTTTCTCAAAGACATGAATTTTCATTTTTCTTATTAGTTTTTGTCCTTTCAGATATAAACTTAAATGTCTTTACGGTTTTGTTCCAAAATATTTAATATCGTTGAATACTAACGTGTCATGAAAAAAAAATATGCTGTGCGCTCTGTTTGAAGTTTTGCTAAGAAGTGAGATTTAAACTACTTTAGCCGTGAAGAACAATTAAGTTCAGCAGTGTAAAAATACATAAATATTAATGAAAAATATTAATTAAAGAGTTTTTCTTAAGAACATAGTATGTTAAAAGTGGTCCAAAAACTACCATTTTCAATTTAATTATAAGGACTAAGATTTATATCCGCTGTTCAAAAATAAATTTAAGTGGGGTTTTCCCCATTTTCTTGAAATAGCCACCGTATGTTTAAAGGTTAATACAAATGAAATTCAAAAATGGTATTTATAATGGAAGGTTTGCTTGTTTAACTGTTAAAATAGAAATTTTAATGGAAACGTGAATGTGGTCGTCTTTTCTAAATTGTCAATTTCGTTGGTGGTACCGGCCTCTGCCAAGGAAATTTAACAAGGTGGATTATTTAAAATTAAGATTTATTGGTTTGCATTTGGGTGTGAGAAAGAATTGTTCTGTTGAAACGGTCATGCTTAAAACTGTCTTATCTTTGGAAGGATTTCTAACAGGTTAAGAGTTTGGTTACATTCAAGTCAAATAATTAATTACAATCAAAAAGATTTCATTACTGGAAAGTGGGACTGAAGTCATCCATTAATACGGAATCTTAAAGGGTTCAGTATTAAAACAAAACTGGTACAGAAAATAAGAGATTAAGAACATATACGTTCATTTGAAACAACAACTTTGAAGGCCTCTGTATACAAGTTATTCACTGTTACAGAAAAAGGGAATTCTTTGCCTGATGACAAAGGGTTTTTGAATTAAAGTCCACATTTGTGGATTTCTATCCTTGAGTTAAAACTACCATTGAATTTTTAATCCTCGAGATAATTAAAATACTTGTTTTTTTCACCTTAATGAATTAAGATTACTAACTATGTGATTAATAGTTCCTAAGTTCTCATTTAAAATTTCATTATCAGTCCCACCCCCAAATAAAAAAGAAAAATAATACATTTGGTAGAAGTCAAATTTTGTTTGGCTAGGTTTTAAATTTTTTTGATTTTTCAATTAAATTTTTTCCCTGACTTAATTAATATTAAAAAGAATAACACAAGTACAATAGGGTAAAAATTAATATAAAAATACATCATTCCCTTTAAACAGGAAATTTAGAAAACATTTTAGTTGAAATTTAATTCATTAATTTTATAGATATTTAGATTAATGCAATAAAAATTTACAACTATGGTGGGTATTTATTTTTAAATATTTTTAATGTATCTTTCTGTAACGTGGATAAAAATTTGGGTTTTTATAATAACTTATCTGATGTATATTTAAAAGAAAAATAAATACTAAACGTATGAGGGTTGCAGACAAATTTCAAATATCAATTTTTTTTTTCTAATTTAGAAAATGATATTTAAAACCCCCCAAAGTCTGCGAAAATTTTAAAAAGCCTTATAATTAATGGTTATTGATTATATACATAAGTTTAAAGCAGAAAACTACTTTTCAAGTGAGCTGAAATATAACCCAAAAAAGCAATTAATTTATCATCATTATTTCTAAATATGTATTTATAAAATTTAATAAGTTAGGGCGGAAGTTTACCAAGTTTTGTCAAATTTTAATTTATATCTAATTATCGTTGCAAGAACACTCTTGTTAGCAAACTTTCATTCTCAAACCGTAACAAAGTAGATAGGAAAGTTATTTCTCTTTTTTGTATTCCTGAAATTTCAAAATTAATTAAAATATTTTTTGAAAAATATGTTTCACCACTGCAGATATAATACTTTTAACTGGCGATTTTTAAATTATGGAAAAACCATTATTAGCACACTAAGTTCTTTCTCCTTAAACAATTTCTTCCACATTACTAAATAATTTATCGTTATGTTTTGTAATGTTTCGTTTGTTTCGACATTGCTCGGTATATAGAAATCAAATGTCTTTCGAAATTTTAATAGAAATGTTTGTGTAGCATTAAAACTGAATAAACTTTTCAATATTTTCCATGAAAAGAATTAATTTACTTTTATTTTGAGTTAATACTGGAGAGATTTTAACAATGTTCATAGAAGTCCTTATGAATTGAGCTCGCATGGAATAGAAATAAAGTACTTGTTAATAGAAGAATGGCAACGTTCTCGCATTCAAGCTTGTTTGTTTACATTCTACTTAGCCATCATGGCAAAGAGGTACTCTGCTTAAAATGAGCTGTTTTAGTTTGACTAAAGAATAAAACCACAAAATATTATGGAATCATGTACTTTTATATTTCTCGCAAAACGAATTCATGAGCACGAACTATTTAGTAAATTGAAACGTTGTTAAATTTCCTTTAAAAAATTTTTCTTGCGGTTTGGCAGTTTTTTTCTATTATATTCTATTCAAAGGTTGCATATATATATATAGGTAAAATATAGGTTGCAGCCGACATTTTATAGCAGAACCCCTATTTTATATTAAAGATACTTGTTAAAACATGCTATTGACTGAAACTCAAAAATTGTTATATGCTAAAAAATTCTTCAATGTCAAATACGATATCTGCTATTTTAAAAAATGGGTAGTGTTTTTAAAATTTTAGCCAAGATTTAAAAGTATGCTTATTAAATCAAGCTAATATTATGCTGGAAATAATTTTTTTTAAATAACAGAAATGAATGAGACTGTGAAATGCTAGCATTGATTTAAGGGCGTATGGGAAATTGTGTCGATTTTGATTTAGTTTGACACGAAGACTTGCTTTGTTTTAAGTATAGGTATAAAAAGGGTCCTTTGATTGTGCTAAAACAGATAATGAACGTTTAATTTGTTTGAGATCTACGATAGATGTAAATATTTGTAAATATTGTGAAAATAATTAACGCGTGAAAAATTTTAAATTATTAATCTTACGATTACAAAATAGTGTGTATGATCTACATATTTAAAACTTGAATTTCTGTTAGCAACTTATTAATTTCTACCATTCATTTAATTAACTTTTAATGACAGCTGAAATTATGAGTGAAAAGTATAAAATATTTTAACTTAAAACTTAAATACTAAATTTTTCGAATATGAAAGAATTGGCATATAAAATAAATGTATTTAAAAAAATTTATGAAATTTTTATTTATGTGTAATAGATGTATATTATATTTATTTTGAAACACATAGTTTTATAAGTACTTTTTTAGAAAATCATACATTTCTAACAATTTAAATAGCTTTTGATGCGGTGATATTTATTCTGAAATCACCGATAAATTATTATATCTTGTGGTTAACATTGTTAACATTTGTTACTAATTTATCAATTTAAAAAAAATTAATATGCTTATAATTAGATGCTTTATTCCTTGTGTTTGTTGAAAACAGCCCAGATTTTATTTCAGAATAATCAGCATCATCGAAAAATTGTTTCAAGTAGATGAAGCTTATTTTATTAGAAAAATTTATTTCTTAACACTTATACATTTAAAACCAATTATACTCATATTTTGCAATCACAGAAAATGTTGTGTTATTGATACAATCGTTTTTATTTCAAATAGGACTGAAAATTGGTATTTTAGCCATTTCAGACCTAGTATATTACCCGAGTTCTACTTTTCCCCCCTTGAAGCACCATATGGGTATATTCCAATTGTCACAATGTAATTTTCATCTCCAGAGGGTAGCACCTGAGCTCTGATTACGCTGAATTGTTTTTGGAATTTAATTTTACCTAGAGCACTCAAGCCAAATAGGCACTCTTGGAATATGAAACATGCTGCATTTTCATTCGACATAGACGCTGTCAATTTTTTGCATCATGAAAATCCACTTACTTCACCAGGTTTGAACCCCCAAACTTGAGCGTATAAGGCCAGCGACAAAGCAGTTATGCACCTTTCCAATCAATAATGCTGAAGATACTATTTAACAAATTAGTATCTATTCATATTATTTTTATTTCTATTGACTCTATTAAATAATATTTTATTCATTTATACTTTTTAATAACCTTTAATTATTTTTAAAATTCTTTTTAAATAATTTAATTGTTAAATGGATTAACTTGTACCTCGCCTTTTTTTATTATATTCATTTGATTGTTAGTTCTAGTTTTATATTACATAAGAAATATGTGATGTTGGTATTAAATTCGTTTTGGATTATACATTTATTTTTTTTTCTTCTACTTTTAAAAATTCAATTCGAATTTCAAATAACATTATATGGAGCATTAGTGAGTGATGTATTTACTGGCTTGAATGTTTCAAAAATGTATTGGTCATTTGGGAGGGCCCAAAACATTCTATTTAATTACTTTTTTATGATTTTAATGTAACATATCACCCCTTTTTATATCCTTTTTTAATGGGGATGTTTTTTTTTTTTTATTTTTTTAAAGTGTTTAGAAAAATTTTTTCCCAAATTTTTGAGGAAAATTTTTAGGGGGCAACCCCCTTTTTTTTAAAAAAAATTTTGAGGGCAAAAAAATTACGAGTATAAGGTTATGAATTATCATCTATTAAGAAATAAAAAAAACCCTCTTTTTCGAACAAATCTGTATATCTAAAAAGAAAAAAATAAATTTATGAAATATTTTCAGTATATTTAAAAAGTACCGAGACGAAAGTTCAAGCTCACACACAAATATTATGTATATTAATTTCAATAATTTTCCTTACCCCTTTCTTTTTTTCGTTCCTTTTCCTTTCAGGAAATTACAGATGTTACTATGAACTTTAACGACACATACATTAAAAAAAAAACCCAAATTAAATCAAAAAAAAAAGCCAATTTTACTTTTTTGTTTACGACTTATCCCCAAAATATATGTTTTGTTTTTTTTTGTTTGTTCGTTTAAGACGGTTTGCCTTGTTTCTGATTTTAAATTTTTTCCAAATATCACAAATTTTGTTAGATTTCTAAAATTATTTATGCTTTGTGCCTGACCGATACTTTAAGATAGTAAACATCTGAGTGGGGGGGGGTAAAAACAAAAAATTTATTAAAAAAAATTTTTAGCCCCATTTTTTTACTGAACTGGATTAATTGAAAATTTCTCATAATTTAAAATTATGAAGTAGCCCTCCCCCCAAAAATTATTTTTTTAATTTTTTTTTTCAGGACATTTAAAAATACGTATAATTTTTAAGTCAATCAATTGTTTCATTTAGATTACATAATAAAAAAAAAAATTTAAAAAACCCCCAAATTCATATTAAATAATGATATAATGAACTGATAAAAAAATTTAAAAAATATTTTAAAAAATAATTTTAAAGGGGCATCCCCATTTAAAAAAGTGTTAAAAAACTTCTTTTTAAGTCCGCAAAAAAATTGTTAAATATATTTGAGTTTATTCGGGTATTAAAAATTTATATATATATATATAAATATATATATATATTTTTTTACTAAACCCAAAAAATTTATTTTTTATACACTTATATTTTGATTCAAGTCGTTTAAATTCCCCAAATACAGATGCTTCAAAAAAAAATGGACATGATTCTTCTTGTAACTGGTGCGTTCCCAAATTTTAAAACCTAAATGAAAAGTTTGATTTTAAATAGGTTAAGTTTTAATATATAAGCGACTAATTACTTTTTCATTAAAAAAATTTTTTTTCTCTTTAAAGTCGTTTTTTGTGTAATTGGATAATAAATTGTCCAAAAAAAATTGCGCATCTATGTGCTGTATTTTTTCCCCTTTGGGGAATCATTAATAATCAAATGAAACCCTATTAAATACTAATCCATATCAGTTCCGTTTTGTTATTTAAAGAAAATGTTTTCCAAATTTTAACTCTCTGTATACGCAAAAAGGGAAAAAAACATATATATAAAAATAATATTTTAACCCTTTTTTACGATTAATGATATTTCATTACAATTTTAAAAGGGGTTAGCATGGGACTTTTTTTGGAAGTCTTACGACATAAAATTTGAATTTTAAAAATTTCATGAGAAAAAAATATAAACAAATTTTCTAAGTGTTAAAGTGTTCCTCCAGCTTAAAAAATTTTTGGGTTAAATTTTTTATGGGAAATAATGTTTCCCCTTTTCATTTCTTGAATTGATGAGAAATATTCTTTAAAAGCCTCTAATTAATTTTTGGGAATGAAACGACGTTCACTTCAGTTTATCTTAGATTGAAATATAGAAAAAGTCCTGCGTAGCATAAAATATGAGCATGGGCTGAATGCATTATTAGTTTTATGTGTTTATGATGAAGAAATTCAACAGTTAAATTTGCTGAATTAGAAGGTGCACAAACATGATGAAGTAGTTATAAATCCTCTAACAAATTCTTCGGACAACATGATGAAGTAGTTATGAGTCCTCTAACAAATTCTTCTTAAAAAAAAACTTTTGAAACACTTGTAACTATAATTATGTTCTATAACATAATGTTATGTTAATTTTTTTGTTTTATAAACATTAATTATGCTCTGTTTCTATAATATAATAATTGACAAATCTACTATAGGTTTGAAGTAAATGACATACATTGGTTTTTTATCGCATTATGTTTTTTCACAATTAATTGTATTGGGATCATTTTTAATAAGTATTGGATGGCTTACTATTTTATATCTATAGTGGGATATACTATACCTATACTTTGTTTTCTTTATGTGTCATAAATTCAAATAGATTATATAAGTTCTATGACTTACTATTTTAGAAATACTGCGATGTCATTATATGGTTTAATATTATTTTAATCGATTTTCATAAGTTATATATTATTTTTAATTGTTTAAATATATTCTGGATCTAAATGCAATATGTTTTCATAATTGATGGTTTACATTGGCATGGATCAGATATTAAGTTCCTTTTGTATCATTTAGGAAATGCAGCGGTTACCTAAAACTTAAAAAAAAAAAAAATCAAACTGTCAAAACATTTTCTGATATTATAACCTACAAACGAGAACTACCATCTCAATGTACTCTTCAAATTTAAGAGAATATTTTCACAGGTATGAAAAAACGAAATAGTCATCTGAATGCAGAGTAGATGATAGAGCTCCTTTTTTACTTGCAATCATGGACCAAATATGTTTTCTTCTTGATTTAGTCTAGTTATTATTGACAGAAAATCATAGCACGATAATAATTTATTCTTTAAGTGCACACTCTTTAGTTTCCAAACTTTTTAAACTGATTTTAACACTTTCAAAACCTTGTTACTTGATTTTAAAGGAGTTTGAAACATTGGCTGATTTTAAGCTGTCAAAACTGGTATTGGAAATAAAACAGTTAAGTGTGTAATCAAATTAAGGAGTTATTTATTTTTCTCAGCATTCTGTTCATTTTGAATCTTTAAGGAATATGAAAATTTTGTTGTGGGATTCAGTTTCCCATCAAAAAAGATAAATTTTCATTTAAAGATTACGTATAGTAATTTCACGCGAATGCAAGAACTGTTGTCTTCGTAAGGAAATATAACCCATTTTCTTCCAAAATTGATTAAAAACTGTATATATACATCCATACACGCATATAATATACATATTTATGTATAGGAATATACATATTTAAAACTGTGACAAATGGTTTTAAAACAAATATTACTACTGCAGGCAAATTACTTCTTAATATTATACAAAGCTTTATTAATAAGCAATATAATAAAGCTATAGATAAAAATAGTAAAGATATTATAGATTTTTTTAAAAAATAAAAATATTTGTTCAGTTTATAGTTATGACTTTGAAGATCTTTTCAATTCCATTCATATCAATATACTATTAAATAAATTTTAGAAAAAATTACAGTAATTATAATCTTAATATTAATTTTAACAAATTTAAAACTCTCATAGATTTAGTCTTAAAAAAAAAATTGCATTAATTTTAATGGTTCATTATATAAACAAACTGAACGCTTGCCTAAAAGGAAGCCCAGCAAATAGTTTGGCAACAATTCCTCTTATGAATATAATTTTTTATTTTTATTACATTTTTAGATATACGATGATTTTTATTTTTGGGAAAAAAAAAATTTAAAATTCCAATATTAATTTTTATCTGGATTATTAGTTAAATTAATCATAACCCAATTAAAACTAATTACTTAGATGTATCATTTTTATATCAAAGGGTTATAAAGTCATAGTAATATTTATATAAAAAAATTCTCTAATTTTAAAAAATTCAAAGGTTACTGAATTCAAATTTATCCATATTTATATAGAAATATTATTTTAAGCTATAATTTATAAAATATTAGTTAGGTAAAACTAATTAAATTAAATAACTTTTAATTTAACATGTAATGAACATGGATATCCCGTAACCTTCTTTACGTTTATATTTTTAATAGTTCTCAGTAAAATTACAAAATTATTAATAATTTTTTGCAATATTTTTTTAATATTAGTATACATTTATAAATTTTCAAAATGGAGAACCACAGTTTAAAAAATTAATAATATTATTTTTTTTTTAAATATTCATATAACCCCCTTTATTTCTTAAAAATTTTTATATTAATATTTATGGTTTTAAAAGGGCACAAATATATATATATATATATATATATATATACTATATTATTCCATAAAAAACAAAATTTTTATTTTTGGTACGCTTTATCTTGTTGTATGTTGTTTTAGGTGGGAAACATAACATTTGCTTACTGACGAAGTAAGTCTTAATATCTACTTTTTTGCATTGATGTTAAATACCTGGTGTGAAAAAACTTAAGCAACAGGTGGGTTTATTGCCATAATTTTGAAAAATCTTTTAAAAGCAAATTCAAATGAGGGAAGTATTATGTACGTAAAGGATGCAAAAGATCGGCTCAAAAAAAATTTTAAACCCATAGGGTTTTGGAATCAAAAAAAAAACTTTTTTTTGAACGCTAGTATTACCCCGTTTTATCCAACGGAAGAACAACAAGCAATGTTCTAATATGGTATATGCCCTCCCCCTTTCAAATGGTTTTCGCACCGTCTCCGCATACTCAGAACCAGCTGGTGCCCTTTTTGAGGTAAGGGGGCCCCCTTCCCCAATCAACTCTGTTTGGTTGTTGGTTGTACTCCGATTTATGTGAGGGTGGCAAACGTTCCAAAGCATCTCACACATGTTCATAAATTTAAATCGGGGGCACGCTTTGGAATCCATTCAGTGATATCTTCACTTTCCAGCAGCTCCCCCAAAAGGGGCGTGGGCAGTGCTTTTATCCCCTAAAGATGAAGTTGGGGCCCAAAGGCACCCCAAAAGATGCAGATGGGGAAGAAGTACCCCTCACAATACGATCCCCGGTTTTTCAACCCTCTGGGCGAAAATGGGAAGCTCAGTTCCGCCGTTCAATAATGCCACAACAAGAACTCCCGGGCCACCGTAACGATTCTTCCTTATTTACTGGGATAAAAACCCGGGGCCCCATCCCCCTCCAAATCAAAAACCCTTGGAAACGCTTCTGGTACTGAACCGACTCTCATCCCCTAAAAAAAGACTCCATTGACCAGTTGTCCAGATTTTTTTGCTCTCTGTCCCCGTAAGCGGTGGCTTCGGTGGCCATCTTTCAACGGGGGCGGTTGGGGGGGGGCAGGCCCCCTTTTTTGGGAAAGGGGTTCCCCGTAAAAAGCTACACTTGTCGACCTGTTAGTCGAGTTTCGAGCAATTACGCTTGCTGCGCTGTCAATTTTTTTCCTGCAGGATGATATATCGGGCATCCCCCGAAGTTGTCGTCCTCGGGTGGTTCCACCAACCTTTCTAACAGCTACCTGTGATTTGGAACGCTTTCCAAGCGCGCAAACGACACTTTTGTTGATTCCGAACTCTGCAGCCTACACTGGTGACAGTACGCCTCCTCCAGCTTTCCGATCATTCTTCCACGTGTGAAGTCATCCAGATGATTTCTTCTAGCCATATTTCATCGAACCGACTCACTGGCACTTGCAGAGAATATGGTGAATTGCGTCTCCGTCCTTCATTTCATTCTACTGTTGAGCAGGGGCGCCGACATCACGCGTTTTGCGTAAGCTCACATCGCTTCTGACGTTTGTCCTGATATTTGCATACAGCCTGACGTTTCTACTGACTTTCCCTCTACTGATCTCCACACCTCCTTTTCTGCAATTTCATGGCTATCTGCTAAATTTTTACATTGTTGCTTAAGTTTTGCACACCAGTGTATATACTAATAATTATTAGCAGGCTATAAATTTATCTTCATGTTTTAATGTTATAGTGTATTTTATTTGTAATATTTAAATTTCTCATAATATTATTCTTTCCTTTCCTTTTAGATGAGTGTATATTTGATGTACAGGTGAAGGTTGGCTAGCCCTAACACTTGTTGAAACCTGCAATCTTGTTTCCTAAGGCCAGGATTTTGTTATTGTACTGCTGTGCTTAATATTTCCTATTTTGACTAGTTATACTTAGGTTTTATAGCTGTTTGTATAGATTCATGGAATATATAAATATATTATAATAAAATAATAAGTGACAAAGTTGTGCAACCTACGCCAAAAAAGAATGAAATTTAATTCTAAGAATCGTAAAAAAGATATAAACGGTGCAAAAGAATATTGTACTAAAACAACATAAAAACAGACAAAACACGAAACAGAGGTATTACAATTGAAGAAACCAAAAGAGTTTTTGCACTTAAATGGAGGTCTGTTATGATTTCTAACGCGGTCACTGAATAAGGACAGTGAAATAAGGGTTAAGCAATGACTTATGGTACCACCTTCCCCGTACAGCAGAACTTTTCAAAATAATAGAAAACAGAGCCATGTTGAAAAAGCAGGTCTATATCTATAAACCGGGATGAAACATCAGAAAAAATAAAAATGAAAGTATGAATAGTAAGGTTTTTCTCATTGGAGATAAATATTTAAAAAAAAAGTTTATAGGAAGAACAAGGATAAAAAATAGAAAAACTTTTTAAGAAAAAGTGATAACCATAAAGACATATGAAGTGCAAGCATCTTAGTCAGAAAATGTGTGCTAAATGACTTATTAAAATTGAAGTGTTAACACATAGAAGCTAAAAGTAGTGGTACCACATAGATAGTTTTTTTGTAATTAAACTAAGCATACGATATATTAATGAAATTAATAAGCTCAAAATACCCCAACATAGAATTACTTTTTTTTTTTTTTTTTTTTAAAATCAAAGGTAGACTCCTTGTGTGCCGACAAGTCTAACACAAGGCTTACAAACGTAAGTCAATACTAAAAACAATAGTATGGGAAAATTACATGTAAAAGGAAATTTTAAAAAAGGGGAAAACCAAAAAGAGGAGAAAAAAAAAAATAAAAGATACAACAAATACAAAAAAAAATACAAAGATTGCTCACATGTGAACAGAGATAATAAAAAATTAAAAACTATACAATGATAAAGATAAAAAAAATATGATCAAAAAAAATTTTTTCAAAATACAAATACAAAAAACATACATACATACATAGGCATATATATATATATAAAACACACAATATATACATATACACACACATAAATATTCATGTACAGAAAAGGGTTTTAAAAACCGCAAAAATTTACAATCTAAATAATACAGTAATAAATGCAATTAATGTATGCAAAAAACGTTTGTGAAAGATGATTTGCTTTGAACAAAGGCAGAGAAAGGAGGAGGCCACACTATATTGTTTTTTTTGTAGGAAATTTCATAAAAGGTGTACGTTTTTTCCGGGAAGCGAATTTAGTAAAAACAAGAATCAGATGTTTGGGTTTTCGGGACTGCGTCACTGGAGCAAGAACATTTGACCCAGTAGGCGACAAATTAAAGGGCGCTTTAAATAGGCTTTAAAGTTTCCATGCCCAGTTAGAAACTGAGAAAATTTTAAAAATTGGGTTGAAAGGTTTTTACCCTTTTAAAACGGTTCTAAAAATAGAAGGAAAAAAAATTCCCCTTGGTGAGATGCGCATTTTTTAAAAATTTTAAAAGTTTTCCACCCCGGGGAAATAGTTTTTTTTTTTAAAAACTTTCTTATGATGTGATTTTGGGAATTTTAGGAATCGGATCTTTTAAATTTTTTGTCGCTTTTTTTGAAAACCAGTAAACACGTTCTTTTCCAAATTAGTTTCCCCGTATGCCCTCGAACAAAAAAAAAAAAACTTGTACCTCTGCTTCGAAAAAATTGAGATTAATATGCGTTTTAACAAATTTTTTTTGGGAAATTTAAAGTTTTTGGGCCCCAAAAAAGGGTGACAGAAAATGCGAAAATTGAAATTCGATGAAAGGATTTCGTTACGGGAAAAAAAAGAAAACTGCTTGAGCTATGCAAAGTAATTCAGCCTGAAACACACTACACTCATCTCTTATTCTAAATTGGCAATTTTTAAATTTCAAAAAATTTCTTAAAAGAAACAAATGCAAGTCCAGCCTTATTGTTGATTTTGCTGCCATCTGAAAAACAGACAACGGGAAAAGGGTTGTTTTCAATATTTTACGGTAATCAATCAAGTTAAAATCGTTCAGAAGGATGAAGGAGAAAAAGAAACCCCGGGGAACCATCTAGACTCTTTTGGGTACAGTTCTTCTTTTGAAAATTTGCATTCATTTTTCCCTGATAAAAAAGATGTCAATAGGCGGAAAGCCCGAAAAAAACAAACACAGCTTCATGGGATATCGTTCGTTTACCCGCTCGGAAAGTATTTTTTGTTAAATTTTTTCCGCAAAAGCCGACAATTTATTTTTTCTTCTTCAAGGCGGACCCCAGATTCGTGAGCCGTAACAAATAAAGGGAACAATGCCTTTTTTAAATAAATGGGGGATGATACTTTGGGACTTGACCCCAAAAAGCTATTTCGGCAACTTTTATTAACCCCCTAGAAAAATTTTTTTTCCATTTATTCGAAAGATGCAAAAAATTTGTTTCCCAACAAATTTTACTGTAAAGGACAATACCAAGAAAATTTAGTTCTTTCACAAATCAAAAAAAACCCAAAGGGGGATGAGGTTCCCCGTCAAAAAGGGTTGTTTTTCCTTTCAAGAACATAATTTTTGACTTGACAGCATTAAACTCTAATTTATAATTCTTTTTTTTCCAGGTTGATGCAAAGTCAAGAGTAAACTCGCTTGTCTGCTTATATCAAAAAGTACTTTCCGGGAAAAAAAAGAAGTAAGTCCCCCGGCGGCAAATCGTTTCACAGGAAAAAAAGCCAAGTTTTTTTCCCCCAAAAATCATTTATAATGACTTTCCCAGAAAAAAGGCCCGGGGAAAACAGATCCCTGAGGAAAACCCCTTTGTTAAAAAATTTTTCTTTTTGAGGAATGACCTAAAGATAAAGTCACAGATCTATCTTTCAAGAAGCTGGAAATGAGGAAAAAACAATTTTCCGGGGATGGGATTTTTTAAAAGCCCTCAAAAATTACCAGGCCCCCAAAGAAATTATAAAAAGCCCCCCAAAACCCAAAAAAACTAGGTTGTATGAAGGTTTTTTTTTTTTCCCTTTTTTAAAACAATTTCGTTAAGTTTCCCAAAGCGTCCTCAGAAATTTTTTTGGAGGCAAAAAACCCAAAAATTGGTTTTTTTGAAAAAATTATCTTTGTAAAAACCCCGGGGCACCCCAATTGATAATGAGTTTTTTCCAAAATATTTACCCAAAGTTGACACCCAAAACTGATACCCCTTGGGGTTGTCTAAATTAGGCCGGAATCATTGATTTTGGGGGTTAGGATAATCCAAAGTTTTTTCCAAAAAGGAGGAAAAGTTTTGGGAGTCAAGACATGATTTAAAAAACTGTTGGGAAAAGATCGGGGTCTTTTAAAAATTTTTTTGGGGGACAACTTCGTTGGGGAATAGAGTCAGGGCCAGGTGTTTTTTAACTTCAATTTTTTTTAAACAGCATCAATTTCATGGATGGAAAAAGGCGGGTCATCCGTTAATTGCTAGATAAGGCGTCATTCCGTATTTTTCCTTTGAAATCATCATCATCATTCTCCAAACATCAGGGAAAAAATGGAAGAGAACCTCATTAATTGTCTCTTCAAAAGAATTTGTCACAGCTCCACTTGGAAGAAACAATTCCACTTTTTTTCCAAAATCTTTTCTGAAACTGCTGTTTGACCCCCAAAAGTTTTAAAATTTTTTTTTTCCCCATATTGTTTACATTAATTTCATCCAAAAAATTTCTTCCATGAGTTTTTTTGGGATCCAAAAATTTAAGATTATAATTGGTTCTTAACTCCCGATATTTCCTCTTTTTAAATTTCCTTTTTTCGGGGACATTTTAAACTCTGGAATTTTCCGTCTTGCAGCATTAACGTGTTTTTCATTCGAAAATTTCTGTTGTACCAAAGGAAACAAAACCCTTTTCCCCCCTTTTAAAATTTGGGGTGGACATTTTGCAAGAAATTTTAAAAATAGAAATTAGTTTCTTTTTCAAGGTCTGTAGGGGTTTTGGTTTTTGGGGGAGACAATTTAGATCACTAATACTTGACAACAAGTATTTAGATGAATCATAAAAAAGTTTCCAGTTCGCTTTTTTTAGATTAAAGATACAACTTTTCACCATCATTTGATGGAGGGTTGGGAAATTTGGGGCAATATCAAATTCATTTCTTTGTGGTCGGAGAGAGAATCATAAACAGGCAAAAGCCAACAAGAAACATCTTCCAGTAAATCCGTTCCCAAATGCGTTTCATCAATGTGGTTGATCCTCGAGAGCCGCAAAAAAGTGGACCGCAACTTCATTTACGACAAAAGGTTATGGGGACTTAAAAATTGCGAATTTTGGGGCCTCTAAGTCAGAAAGGGGGCTGAACCCGTTTCAGATTTACTATTGGCATCCATAGACCAGACCAGTCTGTTTATGGGCACGTTTAAAAAAAGGGTAATTTTTTTAAATCAAAATCAAAATTCTTTGGAAAGGGTTTTGGGAAATAATAAGATACAAAAAAAATGGATATTCTATTAATTTTCAAAACCCCTTCCCATTAGGGGAACAAGGAAAAATTCCAAAAATTTAAAATTTTTTCTGCCAAAAAATAAATTTTTTGGTTTTCCAAAACAAAAAAATGACTGAAGAAAAATCTGTAAGACGATGGAAATCCCGGAAGAATCCAAATTTAATGAGGGTTTCCCTTTCACTAAAAAAAATATCAATATTTTTTTCTTCCATATTCAAAAAAAAAGCTGCTGTGTAACACTTTTATTTATCAAAAAAACCGGACCACCAAAAACCGGTTTAGGAAAAACATTTCATAATTTGTTCCCGAATGTAACAAGTTTCTCCATAAATTGTTGGGTTTGCAGCAGCTAAAAAAGGTTTGTGATTTACATTAACCTTTTTTTTAGGGTTCTTGTTTTCTTATTAAATCTTATACAGTTTACGCAAAACCCGAGTAAAAGATTGATTAATTTCTCTTGTGTTTCCCCCCAGCACATTTGAAACAACACAAGCCATTTTGACAATCAACAGCCCCTTTTGGGAATAACCCAAAGGGACTTAAAACAGGGTTAATGGCTATGAAGTCTTGGGCTTTCAAACGTTCCAGTTTGCCCCAGGAACTTCATATTTAAAGGGACAAATTTCGACAGGGTTGGGTTCATTTCTAAAACCAAATGCCGGGGGTTTTCGAATTTTTTTAAGGGGTGGGGAAAAGAATTTTTGTTTCCTCCCATAACTGTACTTTCTCTTCCAATTTTGTTTTTTTCTTTCAAAAGTTGGGGAACTTCCCTGGTCACCCCAACAGGGGGGATTTTTTAAAAAACAATTTTGGGTTTTTTTCCTCGGGAAGACACTTGAAGAGTATTTGTCTTTTCCTTTTTTCGCTGTTAAAAATCTGTCTTTTTTCCCCCCTTAGTGAAAATTGTACTAGCACACGGTTTTATTAATTTCTATTTTTTCCCCCTTTTTATTTTTGGGTTTCTCCGTTCTGATTATTTGGCACCCCCTTTTGATGTAAAACCGGCACAGACAATAACGGGTTTTTCGTTATAATTAAACCCCCCACGATACTAGCATAAGATGGTTTTACAAAAAGACGCCGAGACAACATCACTATTTTTAAAAAAACAGCAGATCCATCGTAAAACGTTTGGGGAAAAAAACGATTTCAACTTACCCCAAAACGGGTTTTCGCATCTTCACGTAACTTTTTGCTTGGATTTCTGGGACAATTCAACACGTTTTCCAACCTTTTTGAAGCAATACCAAGCGATCGAAATGACGCGTTATCATCAAGGGGCTCCCTGTTGGCTTCTCTAGAATTACTTTAAAAAAGGGAATTTTCCCGGACAGTTGTAATCCGCAATTATTACATATTTTTTATAATTATTTTTTTTAATACATAATTTTATATTTAAAAAATTTTTGAGCCACGTACAAAAAATTGGGGTATAAAAGGAAAAAAATATTATTATATAAAGCATTTTTTCAAAAAGGGGGATTTTAAAAAAGGTTTTCAAGTTTTTTTTTGGAAAAATTTTGATTTAAATAACGCGCGTTTTTTTTGTAAAATTTCCCCTAAAACTTTTTTTTGTTTCTAATCTAAGTGTCATTAAATTCATGGAAATTATCCATTTATGATTTTTTTAAAATCAGGGTTCTGGAACTTTGAATACCAATCGTTTAATCCTTCCTGGGATGAAAAAAAAAATTTATTTATTTCCTTAAAAAAATTTAAGCTTTAATTATAACTGTTACGAAAAAAAAAAAAAATTAAATTATTTTTTTCAAATATTAATTAAATTTTCCTCTAATTTTAATATGTTTTATTTAACTCTAAACCGTTACTTTTTTAAAAAAAAAGAAATACTTTTCAATATCTTTAAGATAACAACCAAACTTCCGTAAATTTTTAACACCCTTTTGAGGGTATTCAAATAACGACATCACCGACATCTAGAACGACGGCAAAAAATTGAATGATATAGTTTCTCTTTTTGGGCGTAAGTTTTATTTAAAAAAGCTCAAACCCCCCAAAAACTAGACAATATTGGATAAAAGGAATCGGGAAACAAAAGGGAAATTTTTAAGCTATTTTTCTGATTTATAAAAACAATTTTCAGCATAATTTTCAAAAATTTTTTTTTCATTTTAAAATAAATTAAGCTTTTTTTGGGGAAATGGATATTTAAATTTAAAAAAATTTTTTAAATTTAACCCCGAAATTTTAAGAGAGGGGTCTCAAGTGTTTATTTAAAGTTTTGGAGGATCAGTATTTTTTGGAATAATTATATAGCCCTTTTTTTCACTGAAAAAAAAGGGTTATAATGAAATCATAGAAAGTCTAGTAAATATTTCTATTTTTTATTTTTCCCCCTTTTTTATTAAATTATAGTTGGGATTATTTGAAAAAAAGAAGAATCTGTTTTATTACCCAAGGTTTCTCCCAAGACTGTGATATTTTTACATCTACATAACAAGATCCCTTGTTGGGGAGAAAATTTTTATTCAAATGCATTCCAATGAACTCATGAGAAAAATTTTTTAAAAAAAATGAAAAACAAATAAATAAATACGCTAAGCCACATTTAGGACAATAAAAAAATATTTGCATGGATTGGAAATTTAAATATGCTTTCAGAAGATAGATAAAAAAATCCCCCTTCACATTTATGCATGCATACGCAAAGTGTAGAAATATATACAAAGTTTTTGGGGGATATGGAAGAGTTAAAAATCGATTGCCCTGGGTTTTGGTATTATTTAAATTTAAAACCCACTTGAAGTGCTATAAAAAAATATCTTACCAATTTTTTGATGGGATATAATGTTTTACTAATTCATCCCCATTCCATGTTTTTGGGAAGTTAAACGATTGACGGGTACGGGGAAAAGTAAATTTAAAAATCCCCAATGATTTATAAAAAGACTGAACCGGCTTGATCAAATACATGAATATATATTTTTAGGGGGGAAAGTGGCCCTATAAGAATATAGGTAGACTAACCAGAAAATTTGATGCATATTAAAAACTGTGCACACATAAAGATGAGAAAAATGTAACCATATCGCAAATAATTTCAGTTCGGATCTGTACCATATCAGCACCACGTTAATTTTTCGAATGGTTAGTGCAGAAAGATAAGCAATTGTTCAATGAAAATTTCCATGTAATGTAGAAACTTACTAATTAACGGGACCTTCAACAATAAAAAACTATTCATGGTCAAAACAATTTCAAATCTGATTGATGTGTTTTTTACAAATGTGTAAAAAAATGATGGACAAATGCCCTATACATTGTGGGTAACACACTGTTTTATGTCCCCCCTCCTTTTCTAATGTACCCCCAAAATGAATCAGTATAGCAAGAAAAGTAAGGGATAATATTGTGAACGCGAAACTTGTAATAACGTGGTTTGCATTCAAGTTTTAATTAAAGCTTTTGATCATACTCTGGACATATAATGTCATTACTTTATATTTCTTTTCTTCTCTAAAATTATGTGATTTAGACATTTAGTTATATCACATCATGTACTTACTATCATTGTATGTAACAATTACGCAAATTTCATTTAGGCTTTTTTGAAAAAATCTTGAAAATTTTTAGTGATTTTATAAAAAGTTTTCCCTTTCCAAGTTTGGTAAGACATCAAAATTAAGTGATAAGAGTTTTTATTTTTTTCGGTAACTTTTAATACTGTGCTCAGAACTGGGTAATTTCTCTGCAATGTGTATAGTATCAATAACAATTCTACTGCTATTATTATTTATTACTACCATATAGACAAATAAGATTGTAATTCAATGTATCCAGTTAAATATGAGCAAATCATATAAATATTAATTTATTAGATTTTGTTATAAATAGTTTGTACCCTCAGGGATTAATTTAAATAATTATTCAGCACATAATCATGTATTTTGAAGGACCGATATTTAGAAGGAATATTCTTTTAAGCAAACACACTTTTCTGTTGTTCTACAAAATAATTATTTGAACAAAAAAATTTTTTATCCTGGGCCATATTTTGTAACGTTTTTTTATTTATATTTGAAGTTCTTTGTATTGAAATTCCTGAAGCGTTTTAAATTTTTTCTTCATTTACGAGGGGAACAGGCGTTGTAGATTTGAGAGATAGAATACTCATACTACAGTCCATGTAATGGGGCTGATTCACGTTAAATTTGTCAAGATTCAAAGTCTTCATGTTGACATAGTGTGAAAGATTTGAGAGGAGTTTACAGCTTAGATTTTGCCCCCATCTGTTGATCATCGTTCAAAATTACGACATGCTTCTTCAATAGCTGTAGAGTAGTTTCAAAGCATAATAATAATACACACTTAGTAATTAACATATAATGCATTTTTAATAGAAATTTTTGAGATGTAATAAATATACAGGGTGTCCAGTCTTAAATTGACCCAAAAGCAACCCCGAATCCGGAAAGACATGCATTTCCGATTTGAAAAAGTTTTAAAAGGAAAAAGAATGTTTTCGTGTTTTTGAATAAAAAAACCCATTTAAAAAAAAAATTATAAAAATTACATTTTTTAAGGCCCCCAGGCCCAATCAATTATATTAAGGAAAAGATGCAGTACAAAAAAAAAAGTAAACACAAAAGTTTCATTTTTATTATGATAAAACTGACGAGTTATGCCTACATGAAGTAGAAATCGAATTGCCGGGGAGTCAACAAATTGATTTTAGAGAACAGAAGTTCACTATCTCAAAAAAATCAAAAAAAAAACATCATAGTAATATTAAAAATTGTAGAAAACATCAAGATTGAAAAGTGTATTGCAATATGGCAAACAATAAAAGTTAAATCAAAGAAATACAATTGTACTCAAAAGATTTAACCCGTTGTTTAAACAAATAGCCAAAAAATACATGATTTGCCGTGCAAATTATAGCATAATATGGAATGATGTTGCAATCATGAATCGGGGGGTTTTATTATATCAGAATGCCCAAATTAAAAAAAATGTTCAAAATGATAACCCCCAGAAATGCAGTACCAAATCCAACGAAACTTGTTTTTTAAACTTTTTTTAACCCCCTTTTACCTCCATCCAAAACGAGTGTAAAAAGTCTGCGTCAAAAATGTATATGGTTGAGCAGATTTGTATACGGAGGTACAATTATGATGGTAACAGATGAGTGACAAATCCCATAAGAAAACTTCATCTTCTAAAAAATCGGTTAATGGTCCAGATAAAATTTCCGTGTATGATTCTGATGTTAAAAGTCCATCGAAATATATTGGGCCAATTAAGGTGTTCTTCCATATTCCGCACCACACATTCAGCGACCAACGCACTTGGTGGCGATTCGGTCGTATTAGATGTGGGTTTTCGAGGACCAATAATGAATATTTTGTTTATTAATAGTGCCTTGCCTCGAGAACTGGCATTCATCCGACCACAAAACTTCATTCAAAAAAATCTGGATTTTCATCCAGTGTGTTTAACATGAAATTGCAAAAATGAAAATGACGCTCCTGGTCTTCGGGTATTAGTTCCTGCGCCAGGACTGGAGGATAAGGATATGCACCGTACGTTATGTAATATGTTCCACACTGTCGATTTTGAGTAGGAACAAGCCTTGCTAATATCCCGGACACTACTTTCAGGATGAGCCAGAGCATATCCTAGAACATCCTCAGCGGGTATCCGCTGAAGGTGTGGCACGAGATAAGTGAATACGTCTATGAAAACTCCCAGTTTTATACAAGCGTTGAACAGCACTGGCATTGTATAATAATTTGGATGTCTTCGACTAGGAAATTTAATGGTATAAAGTATCGCCGCATGTCTCTTATTTCGATTACACTGCCCATTCAACAGTACCATTTCGTAGTATTCTTCATTTGTATACGTCTCGTTCTCCCGTAATAGAATTCGTAATATTAGAATACGGATGTATGCAATAATTGCAAGCAACTACACGACAGATTTTTAATGTTCATCATGATCAGCACCGCAGCAAATAAGTCTATTTTTTGTAACTGCTTTTGAAATGTTTTCTTCATTCGAAATATTTTATTTTGTCTAGGTTTTACATGTACACATAATAAATTGTATTTCTTAAGTACTCAATTATTGTAATATTAACTTTAAATTTAAAAATGATTTATATAGGAGTGACTTGCAAGAGGGAAATTTTCCTGGCAAACTTCCAATTAATTTAACTTTGGAGACGACCCTTTACTAGCTTTTTGAAAATGACCCAGAAAAGTTCCATAACTCGACCAGTTTTTATCGTAATAAAATAAAACTTTTTCTGTTTACTTTGTTTTTGTGTACTGCATCTTTTCATAAATATAAGTGATAGGACCTGGAAACCGTGTAAAAATTTAATTTTTGTAATTTTTTTATAAATGGGTTTTTTTGGTTCGAAAAGCACGTAAAAACATTTTTTACTCTTTTGAAAACATTTTTCAAATTGGAAATGCATGTATAAACCGAATGGTTCGGGAATTAGTTATTGGGTCACTTTAAGGCTGGACATCCTGTATATGGATGAGAATCGAGTATTATAGAACACCATTTACATTTCTAAAATAAATTCACTGCTTTGTGATAAAAAAAAAATCTCCAGAATCATCATGGATTCATACTATAATCGATTAAAGAAATTATCACACGCCAAAAAACAATTATTTATTTTTCTGTTATAAAGAATTTATTTTAAAGATATATACAAATGGAGGATATTATGGAATGGTCGACGGAAATAAAATAGATGGCTTAAACCATTGAAAAAATATTTCAGACTTCATGAAACGTAATTATTTTTAATTATAAAAGCCATATTTTTAGCATCGAGTCATTCCTATTTCGAATTTATTGAAAAAGTTACAGCCCTTTACAGTCAAGGTGAGTTTACAGAAAACAGCTGAAGCATTCAATCTAAGATATCATTCCTTTATCTTTGGAGAGAATTCTCCATCACAAATGATACAATCAGCATCTCTGTTTTCTGATTTATTAACCCTTTATCTACCGCATTATGATTTATTGCAGTTTTTTTCATGCAATATTTTTTTATAATTACTATATTTAAAATTAAGGGATGTACAATACATAAACAAAAACTCAACTTTGGGAAATTTAATCCGTTAGGGCTAATTAATTAATTAAAGATATTTAGTTGTAAAATTAATTATATATACTGTTCACTTAAAAGAAATAGTCAAATCGTTTTCTAATGTCTTCATTATCATACGAAAAAAAATAAGAGACTTTGACATTAACTTTTTTCGGGACAAAAGTGGTAATCTTCGCAATCCGCTGAAAACGCCGTCAGCTGAAAATTATAAAACTATTCGCTTTCCCCACTAAATTATTCATGATGGAACCCCTGCTCCCATATATCTTTGAAGAGTGGATTTCAAAGAATATTCCTGCTTAGTATCGTCAAAATATTCGTAAAAACGGTTATTCTGTGTAATTTTAAATTAAGTGGTACTTATGATTACCTTCAGTAGATAAAGGGTTAAATGATGGCGTGAAGTCTATTACACACAATACATGAATACAGAATTTATCTGGTATTATAGAATATCTAGTATTCCAAAATACCTGGCAGACCATCTTGTAAAATGAGCCTTTAAACTGATACCCAAAACTTTGTCACTTAAAAAACGACTACTGTATTACAAACTACACTTCTTTTACTGCGCATTATTCTAACTTTAATATTCAAGTCACACGTGAACTAGTAAGTTAAAATGTTGGTAAACTTACCTGAAAAAAGTTTTGAAAATCTCAAAACTCACTTTGATGTATAGGTAGTTGTGGCAACGTAAGTGATCAATTCTCACTGCAATGCATCATGAAAGTCTTTCTGCAGAATTTCAAGGTTTTTCCACGCATTACCAGCTACAAAAAGAGCCATACCCTCAGTATATTCCATATTCCTCAAATCTCATCTATAGTAAGTTCAAATTGAAGTTATTAGGGGTGAGGAGCTGGCTGTGATTTGCGAAAAAATGGATCGATTCAAATTCTATAATATTCAGTCAATGTGGTTAACTCAATTAGCTATGATAACATCAGCATAGATGTATATCAAAAATTTATATAACTGATTAGTTTAGCAAATAGATAGTGTTACGAAGTATGACCTAAAGATGTATGCATATTATTGTTTCTATTTTTTTTAAAAAAAATTGATATACACAAGACAAAACAGGCTAAAATATTTGCTTTGTTTTAATTGAATGGTTTCCTAGATTCTTTTCTCTTAATATGTTGAAAAGAAACAAGTTATAATGTAATTTTTTATCTAAACACAAAAAACACCAGATATCTTCATCAGAGATAATATAATTCTCTGATCTAATCAAGTTAAATACCAAGGAATCACAGCCTTGATAAAACTCTCACATTCAAACAACAAGTAACTTTTATTAGAGAATTTTTTTTAAAAATTCGGAGCATAAACTGTACTCCTTAAATTCCAGAAAATCTAAATTAAGTAAAGTGAAGAAAACGCTCACCTACTCACTCAAAAATACTAATTCCTGACCTAAGACTACCCTGTTTGGAGACATGCAGCATAGACCCATATTGATTACTTAGAAAGAGCTCAACATTTAATTGAAATTCAAATTCTTAAAGCTCTCTAGTTCATAAGGAATGCAGACCTAAGAACCGCGAATAAAATACCCACTATTAGACAAACGCTCAGGAGAAATGCCAAAAATTTCTTGAATTAAATTAACATCTGTTAATAAATTGATCACTATCATAGAAAAATATACTCCTGATCCTAATTTAAAAAGAACCAGATCAATCATAATTGATCCTGCTTTTATTTAATTCCTAAATATGTTCTCTTTCATCTATATTAATCTTTTACTTTTATTCTTCACTTACTAATCAATGATTCGTCGAGCTTCTCATTTAAACTTAAATGCAAGCATAACTGAGCTCTTTGATCAGCCATTCCCAGAAGCTCCACTATAAGCTAACTCATTTTATCTAAATATTTTCTATGTTTAATTCGGATTCCGTTGCGGAAACCGGATTGGCTAAGTATCGTCCCGCCCACTACCACCAAGAAAAATGTATCAAAGTCAAGTTTTTTCCCCATCAATTTTTATCTTTATTTTATTTCATATTTCAGAATTGTTTTATATAAAACTTTTTTCATTTCATTAATTTTCAGTAGTTCAAAATTATTTATTAAATAGGGCAATTTGAAAGCATTTTAATATCCTCTAAAATGTCATGAAAGAAGGTGAAGGTTCAGAAGAGAACTAAGTGTTCCCATTCCACTGAACTACAACTATAATATAAATTTATATTGTATAGAAATGTTACTAATGAACGATTTACAATTAAAATTTATGAATCTAAATATTATCCTATTAGTAAATCTAAATTTGATTATGTTCTAATAGATAATTAGTTACATTTATTCGAACGAAATTGTATCTCAATTTTACACGCTGCATAAACGTATGCACGATATGCATGCACGCACACACACAGAAATATATATACATAAAGACACAAAAGGAATAATTACACATTGTATCAAATAGAGGATAATGATGTTAGAGAAATACAATTTTCCAGGTGTCCTGTTCTCATATTATGAATAAGTAATTTAAATGAGATTGCATGTTATATAGCAAATATCACACTTCACTAAAATTGAAATGGACTGATCTTGGCATTCAACCAACAACAATGGTGGAAATTCTGTATTCTGAAGGCCATAAATTTAAATCTATCTACTAATTCGATACTCGTTTGAAAAAGCATCAAGAGGTGGAAAACACGGTTTGACATCTTATAAAAGTTATGAATGTTCTGTAAAAGCATCTGATAAATGTGTTAAGCCCAAACAGCATATTTTGTTACGCCTTTGGGGGATCAAAACAAGTCTCCGCACCAGCTTGATGGTCATGATCTCGGACTTGTGTGCCTAGCATGTGATAAGTTCAATCCTATTGTCTCTGACGACTTGACGTGTTGTGGGGTGACGCAAATTTAATATACCGATACCGTAAATCCTCCTATTGCCGTGTTGTGGAAAATTTGTAAGATGTTGTGATGGGTCTATCAGCGTTCCTTTAAATACTAATCATTTTGGGAAACATTGGTCTTTAAAACATATTATAGTGTTAATCTTCCCCGAAGAAGAAGATGTGAGTATGCAAATTAAGACGTATATAAAGATTACACTTTCAGGTTAGGGGGAGAGAGGTTAGACTACTAACGGCTATCAGTGATTGATTAAACTTGAAAGTGAGACGTGGATACTTCATAGCTGATTATTGTAATATTAAAGTTGACGATTTGTCTATTAGGAATTAAATTTGATTAGATCGCTAAGCATTAGAAGATATTGACTAGACGTAAGTGATCTGATGATTTAAAGTCTTCTCCTATCTCGTCATTACTTTCCATATTTGGTATTTGGGGGCATCTCTTAACTTGGTTAATAGAATTTGCGTTGTTGTTTGTAACTGAATTGAGAACATGGCTAGTCTGAATTTAAATTGAGAACATGGCTAGTCTTCCTTCCGACTCCCCCAGATTAATAGACGTCGCGGGGCGACCATTACAAGGTATCTTTCTCGTCATTTGATAATAGTTCAAAATTACTAGATCCGTCACTTATTGCCATCAGGCCGTTTCAATGTGTAACTTAGATAAACCCTTACTCCCTCGCGGCGACCAAGAAAAAAAAAAAGGAGAATCTTATTTCACTTGAGATGACTGCAATTGCTTGAGATAGCTGAACCAGCTTCCACATCTAATCGTTCTTGTTTCTAGGCATTTGTTGCCAAGACACTCTCATACCAATATTGATCAATATTGTAGCAAAAATTATTTTTTTGTTTGTCATAAGAGGAGTTCAGGTACTGTTATTTTTCTGAGTTTTCGAACAGAAGGAGCTAAAGAAATATGACGAAGAGCTATTTTAACAAGACAGTGTCTTAAAATAGGATTTATTGAAATCAATGCTGAAATTTGAAATAACAAAATTGTTGAGATTACACTGTCATAGACATTAAACAGTTTAAAACAATCAGCTTATGATAGTTAGATAACACAGCTCAATTCTCGTATATTTGATACCAATCCTTCTTAAAGAAAAAAATATAAATATTTTCTATGTAAAACAACAACAATAGATTGAACAAAATATTTTTAATGTACAATAAGTAGAGTATGCAGCTTGAATACCATAAGATTTTTTAAATATATATATGTGGGGTAGGTGGCGCTACGTGCTACTGCAAGCCCCCTAACATCTCCTCCCTCGAAGGGGAACAAGGGACAATGACTCAAGGGGAAGAGACAGGGAGTGCAAGACAGACAGACCCAGAACGGCAGAGGAGGAACAAATCTTTAAATAATGAACTTAGCCACTTAGGCAAAGACGCGCGTTTAAATGTTTGACTTCATTCTCTCTCTCTCTCTCTTCATTAATTGTTATTCCCTATTTTCTTTATTCTTGTTTTTAAAAATAAACAGATTATTCTCTCAAAACCCAGTTTAAGAATTCATCCCAGTAACAGCATAACACACACACACACACACCACATATATATATATATATATATATATATATATATATATATATATATATTCTTGTTTTGAGTTCTAAATAAAAAGTACTGATATTTATACTTTTTATACTGTTTTAGAAAGATATTTGTTTATATATAAAGTAGTCTCAAAATGTAAATTATACTTTCATTTATGATTTTGCATAAAGTTGTTAAGTTCTAGCGTTTTCTTGTTCTATTAAATAACTGTAATCAATATTAACAGGGGAGCAGGCACTCGGGACACAGAGTCACCCCAGGCTCTTGAAATCGTTAATTCTGGAAAAACTGTTAGTTTGTTACCAATGATCTTCACAGTATCCTCCTATATGACAGCCTCTAAAGGGAACTTAAATGTATTTAGCACGGATCTCCCTTTTTTGGAGAATTGGAAAATGGCAAACCTTTTTTTTTCCAATTTTGTTCCAAAATATTTTCTGTGAACATGCCACATTTTCCCCTGTGAACAACTTAGCTGTTATTGCTGTATTGAATGACTTATTATGGCTTATAAATTTAAATGAACAGAATATAAAAAAGGAAAGAAATGGGCATCTGTAATCTCTATCAAAAGAAGTTGAAGTTGATCAAAAAATGAAGGAACCCGCTGAAAAAATGCATACTAATCTTGATAGCGAAAGTTAATTTGAGAAAAGCAATGAATATGAAATGTTTGACTTTAAAGAATAATTTCCAAATGTTACAAAAAGAACTTCATCAAGAAAAAAAATAAAGCTATAAGTGTACTACAAGAGACACTCCTCATACTATCAAAAAAATATAAATAAGTAACAAGCAAGAAAAATTCAACGTATTATTTTTCTATCATCAAAGGATAATAAAACTGTAACAATGCGAACAAAATATTTCAGTTTTGCCTGCATTCAACATTCCTGTAATGCTATTGAAAAGTGTCCGTGATTTGTGTCCTTTATTAAAATCACCCACATCTGAAACTTCTTGTTTCAGTTTGATTGGTATTTTTTTTTTTTTTCAAATTATTAAAGAAAAATTGAAAAGTCTTTAAAAGTAGGAAAATATGCTTTCTCTTAGTTAAATTATTCACTGGAATTACGATTATTATCACATGTACAATAAAAATAATTATAAAAAAAGGATTGGGGTGACTTAATCACCCCGTGCGATCATTAACGTTAGTATCGATAGCGCGCCTGCTCCCGGGTTAAACAATGCTGTTATATGTATATTTTATGTATCTTTGAATGGGAAATATATAAAGCCTGAATTCAAATTTAATTAAAACTTTCATTGTCCTATTTAACTTGATTATATATAGATGTCGCCACTTACTTGATACCTCTAAAGAAGAATTCGAAGACAAACATTTGATGCAATATATTATTATACGGAATTTGCCATACAGAAATCAGATTGATGTATGTAAACTTTATATTATTCTACATCAGCATTATTGCATTTGGGGCAATCTAGGATATTCTAGGAGAAATATCATTCAGGTTACTAATATACTGAATTAACAGCGTGAGTAAATTCGGGCTTTTTGGCAACGTAATTTTGAATCTCATTGAATTGGTGAGGCCGACATTAGAGCTGGCACTCCCCTCTCCAAACAAGCCCTGCATGCTATTAGGGGGGGAGGTGATATTAACAATAATCAGTTTATCTGCATTGTGGGTCTTCAGTGGTACGAGGGCTCAAACTCATGACACGCTGAATTATTAGCAATATTTTTTTTTTTTAATTTAGGATGTAGCACTAAATGACGTCATTTTTCATATCACATTATGTGTAAAAAACTACCGCACTACATACTTTAAAAAAATAAGAATTATAAGATAAGTGAATGTTTCCTTTAAAGAGTTCCCTTTTTTAAAAATAAAACGTTATCTCAAAATGTGCTTACAATTATCTGTTTTATTCTCATTATTGATATAGATCCCCCGTTCACCATGTATATAAATATTTCAGACCATATATAGACATTTCTACTTTTCTCCACAAGGAATATCCCTTAAAAATAGATGACAGGATCGTTTCAAGTTGAATTTTAAATTCAGATTAATTTTAAGAAGGCTTTTTTTTATTTATTAGCATCTGACAGTAAATAATCATAATCATGATTCTGTATTTCGTATTTAGCTCAATATTTACTCTCAGTTTTCTAATATTTTCACTATTCAATAACATAACACCTTTTAAGTTATGCACTGTAGCTTTAATGGTATTCATTTAAATATTCAAGAATTTAAAAAGGACGATTTTCATATAAAATAGAAACAAAAATTAATAATTATTTTTCTTCCACTAATCCAGTTACAATTTCTCAGTTTCAAAATCTTAAATTAATTGAACAAAAATAAGCGTTGTGACTTCAGGCTAATTAGAATAAATATTGTTAAATTTAATGAGTAATAATATTGTAAATGGGTAATGAAATGTTCTAAATGAGTAAGTGAGTGGGTATGCCGTAGGGAAATGGCGAACTTAGGAATGTCATCAAATCACTAAGGTAGATAATCAGATGTTAAACGTCTGTTCAAGATCATTTCCCTGATTAAAGTGTTTTTATCAAATCCCTGAACTGTTTCAGTGAAATGATGCAATGAAACAGTCAGAATTTGCATTGGAAAAATGCTATACGGGGGGAGACACCTTGGGGGTCGAGTCCTTGTATGTCCTAACCATGCATGTAGTACTACCGATCCCCTAAATATCAACCCAAAAATGTATACGTCAAAAAATACCAGCCTGATTTACTAATTATTCGTTTAGTTTCGAATAAATAACTTGTGTTTCATTGAATATTGTTGTATTACTTACTTCTACGTTTAATAATGTACCATATTTGTTAAATAAACACTTTTAACTCTTGACAATATTATTTCATCATTTCACTGAAACAGGTTAGGAATTTGATCAAGGCACTTACTCTTCTTAGGAGAAATCACCTTACAGAGTTCTTATATTAACATCTTGCGTGAATTGATCCCTTAGGGATTTGAAGAAATTCCTAATTTCATATCATTTTCCTGTGACAGGTTTATCTACGTCTCACTACTAAGCTACACGAGAGCTATTTATTAATTAAAATGAAAACATTTTCTTTAAAATTCATATTTTTTTTTAAATATAGTGAAAATGTTTGTACTATATCTTCAGATATTATCAATTATAATAAAAAATAATTTGATTACATTTAAGATTTTATATGAATTTTTAAATGAAATTATATAGGCTTAGCAGGGAAATTCGCCCGGTCCGGTGCTTGCGTATTTTCTCCGAAGGCGCGGGCCTGGAGAAACGGTTCTTTCTCCTTTCGCCGGTCCTGAAGGGGAATACCCAAATTTTCTAAAGTAGTTATCTTTCTTTTTTTTAAAAAAAAGAAAAATTAACAATTTAGTTCGGTTATTTAATACTTATTTTAATTATCATTTTACAAATTGTTGCAATGTATGTGTTACTAATATACTTCATATTTTTCAGATATTATAATCAAAATCTTTATTTGAAACTGATGTAATCTTGATGTATTAGTAAAAAAAAAAATATGCGTCACAGAACTAAAAATTTCAAAAATTCAATTTTTCGATGATAATGACATAAATTGTGGTTATTCTTATCATATAATAAATGTTTTGTCACTCATATGAAAATAAAATTGTTTACCAATATTTCTAAAGTAAAATAAATTTTCATAATTTTCTCATAGATATTTGAGACTTTTTCTTCTGTTTTTTAAACATTTTTTGATTGACATATTTTCGAAATCATCATATTCTGATTTCTTTATGACTCAATGCTATTTTTCTTTCCCAATGTAATTTTTAGTTGAATTTATCATTTTATTTCTTTTATTTTGTTACCGTATCAGTTTGTTGACAGGTTTTGATACAAGATAGAACAATATTTCTTGGTCTAATAGAAAGATAAATAGATAGATAAACTGTAAGTGAATTTAAAATAAATATTCGTGCATGATTTAAAGAAGTTACTGTAAATTTAAAGTTTTTCTGCCCTGAATATTTTAATTTTACAATAAAATTAAAACTTTTCAGTTATCGTTAACAACTTATTAAATAACGAAAATAATCAGATAATATTACATTATGTATGCAATAGTATAGATGTACACATTATAAAATTTGTATTTAATATTTGCAATACTGTAAAAATATTGAATATTAATGCATATAATATTAAATATCTTTCACTAAAATATCATTTTCTACCGTTCAAACTATTCTGTTTGGAGTAATATATAAATGAAAGTTTACATATTACACTGTAAAAATTAATTAAAAAAATAGTTACCTTACTCATGAATTAAAATCAATTATGTAAATTCAAAACATACATTTCCATTTAAAATTTACAATAAAATATAATGAGCTTCTCTACTGTATTGTAGTGACTAAAGCCAGAAGTTCAGGCTATTACAAACACACTGCCACTGCAACAAATAATTCACCTTATAAGCTACTGCGTGCACTTAATATAACGGAAATTAATTATTATATATTGAGAGTATTTAATTCAATGTTAAAAATTTCATCTTTTCACTTTAGTCAAGCATACCGTCACCAGATGGAACCACTATGAATCTGATTTCAACATTCGCTTTCTCTTCCAACATTTGTGTGTGTGTCAGTGAATTTAGCTTCAATAAATAATGACACTTTCCTGAGAGCATCAACCTTCAGTATTTTTTTTTCTTTAACTACATAAATAAGTTACTATCAAAAACTATCAGTCACGTTTCTGATTCAATTTTTATGAAGTAGTTGCTGCGTATTGTTTTCCAATCAACATTAATTATTGAAATTAGCATGAAAATAGTTAAAGAAAAAAAAACTCATAAATATATTCATTTACTTCCTTGCGGGTATTAATAAAAGCTTGTTAACATTATAAGAAAAAAAATATTAAAATTGTATTGGATTGTTATTTAATTACATATTTATTTATCTTAATGTAATTTTCTAAATTAGTAAACTTTCTAAGATAAACAAATAAAAAAAAAAAAAAACGATTAACTTTTAAATTTTTTTTACCAGGGAAATACTATTAAAACTTTTATCTTGTAGTTTTTCAGAATTTCGTTTAATTATGTTTAACAAATAACTATCACTCATTTGCATTATTCGTAAGGAAGGAATTTTATAATCTTCTATTTTATAGTCATCAAACCACAATTCATTGTCTATATTAAATTTAAATGCAATGTACGTTTAATAACGCATGCTTTTGGTGTGTTGCTTCCCATAATTACAAATAAAGCTATATGTTTCCTCTAAAATCTATCTGAGCTCTTTTCATTATATTTTAATGAAAATTATACATTATTTGAAAACACGCAACTTGATAATTTCTCAACTATTTTAGTACATCTTTTGTAATAGTACGAGGGTTGATAAAAAAAAAGGTACACGTCGAATAAAAAAATACTTATTAACAACAGACGGAAAATACAAAAGGGAATTAAAAGGCATATGTGCCTATCACTTTTCGACATAATCACCACAACTATTTAGGCATTTATCAGAACGCAGAAACACCTTCTTTAACCCGTCTTGTTAGAAATCAGGTCCCTGTCCATTGGGACATATCTCGGTGGATGTTTACACAGCACTGTCTGAAGATAACCGAAACGATATAGTGCACGCTACCAAAGCTCAATACCAGCTCTGACGAGATTTCACGTAGTTATCCTCCGATCATTTTGAATCTTTCATTTAACTCGTTCTGTGTTGATTTCTTCGAAAATTTGACTGTGAAAGTCAGATGCGGACACATTCTTTGCGCATAAAAATCGAATCACGGCTCGCACTTCCAAACGACACCAATTTCCTAAGCGTCTTGCCATTTCAATCGTCTTGAATCGTCTGGGAACTTTCACTACCTACCCGCACACCAGTTGTATGACAAATAGTGCCATATGTCTCTGGAGGAACAAAAGTTCTCTGCAATATGTAGTTTTCCAATGATGCGGCTTGTAATCTTTTTTCTGATCATCCCTCGTAATTTACACATTTTGAAACAAATTTTTGAAGGTGTTGTGTTCTATTAAAAAATAGACAAAAATATACATACATATGTATAGCTTAAGATTGAACTCGGTGAACAACTTTGCAATTATTTTTATTTTTTTCAGTTTTGTAAAATAACATGTAATTTTAATTTTTGTACATGAGGCATGAATTCAAAATTAATTAGGATATTTTCGATACATCTGAGAATCTGACAAGTAGTTTTCACACAATTATTGGAACATGGGTTATTTTTGACGACCTAAAATTAACAGAAAAAAATAGAATGCTCTTAAAAGCTTAAGAAATATATAATTAGTATATTTCCATTCAATATATATATATAATTATTTTTAAAAAATAAAGTTCGACACTTTAACCTGATGTTAATAGATTTCCATACATTGTGATTGATATTCATAAGAGTAATATAAGAGCCGTTGTAGTATAGTTGTTATGGCCCATGAATTCGTGGCTGTCTTTGTCGAGTTGCGTGCTCGAGTCCTGATGACACTGAAGATCCTCTGTATAGAGAGATTGACTAGCTAATTAAATCTGTCATGGCTTAAAGTTAAGACTTTGACGGGGGATTTTGAAATTGGATTTTTCAGATCGTGGCATGCCTTGTCACGAGTTCGAGCCCAGTACCACTAAAGACCCGCCGTGTAGGGCAGAGATGCACGTTAAATATGTCGAGAGCTGAAACGTCCTCCCGTTGGTGTGGTGTGGTAGTTAGGAGAGGGGGTGCCAGCTCAGGTGTCGTCCATGTCACTTGACCATGTTTCAAAATTACGTGGTCCGTCGCCAAAAGCTCTCGTGTAGCTGAACAGTGCGACGTTAATATTCAATCAATCAATCAACTCGTCACTTGATCATGGCTCAAAGTTATGAGACCCACAGTCAATAGCATAACGTTTCCCCTTTTGCTTTCTATGTTTTTTATTGTTATTTTTATCTTTGTACATTTAAATTATGTAATTATGCATACTTTTGGTAATTTACCTTTAATTTGCGTATTTTGTAATTAGGTATGTATACTGTGAATTTATCTTGAATTTTTAATATGTAAATTTACGGTACACTTCTGTAAAATTGTAAGCTAACAAGGAGAGGGCACGACTAAGGAAATTCATTTCGGGTCGAGACTTGGTGTAATAGTAGTACTCCTTTAGGGTGTTCAACCCTTAAAGTAATTCCGTCGAATGGCCAGTCAATTCGGAGAAAACAGCGTTCGAAATTTATGCTTAGCTTTTATACAATTAAGTTTCAATTTTTTTCACCGGCCCAGTGGCTCGATTGGTAAATCGTCTGTCTTCAATGCGGTTGGATCCGAGTTCGAATCACGCGAAAAACTTTTTTCTTTCAATTCCTTTAATTATTTTTTAAAATTAAATAAATTTATTTATTAAAGGTTTATTAAATATTGAATGGTATTTATGTATATATTTTGTATTTTATACATTAAAAAAATAAGTAAAAAAATGTATTATTTAAAACTATTATTAATTAAAATTACTTAAAATGAATTGTTGATTAAAATTACTTAAAATTAATTATTAATTAAAATTACTTAAAATTATTATTAATTAAAATTATTCAAAAGTATTATTAATTAGAATTATTTAAAAATATTTTTAATTAAAATTCATTATTTATTAAAATTATTTAAAATTAATATTATTTAAAAGTAATTAATTAGCGCTTTTTTTAAAATGTGTAATTCATATAAATTAAAATAATTAATTAATTTAAATTAAAATAATTACTATTAATTAGAATAAATAATTAATACTAATTAAAATAATTACTTTATATTAATTAAAATAATTAATTAATTTTAATTACAGTTCATTAATTGCCATTAATTGAAAATATTAAAATTATTTAAATACAATTACCAAAATTATTAAATAATTTTTTTAAAATTAAATAGATTTATTTGAAAAACACTTATTAAGTATTTCATATAATTACGAAATGGTTAATTTAATAATAATAATAATAAATTTATAAATTATTTTATATATACATACATGTAATATTTCATTTACAGTATATTGTACTTCACATTATAAAACTATTTATAAATAATTTTTATGTAAAATATCATTTAATATTTATTATATATTTTATTATAAATATTATTTATTGATATAAAAATTTATTTATTTAACATTATATAAATATTCATATAATTACAGTAATTTTTTTTTTACTGTATAAAATGCAAAATATATATAATTACGTAGAATATCATTTACTATTTAATAAACCTTTCATAAATAAATTTATTTATTTAAAAAAATAATTAAAGGAATTTAAAAAAAAAACGTATTTCGCTTGATTCGAATTCGGATCCAACCGCATTGAATACAGACGATTTACCAATCGAGCCACTTGGCCGGTGAAAAAAATTGCAACTTAATTGTATAAAAGCTGAGCATAAATTTCGAACGCTATTTTCTCCGAATTGACTGACCATTCGACAGAATTACATTAAGGGATGAACACCCTAAAGGAGTACTTCTATTACACCAAGTCTCGACCCGAAATGAATTTCCTTAGTCGTGCCCTCTCCTTGTAAGATTTCATTCCATAAAGACTGAACGTGGGGTGGTTGATTCCCAGGGAATTGGTTTGCTCTAAACCAGTGATTCCCAAAGTGGTCTATATTAACCCGCAGGGGTCTATGACGACCTGCAAGGGATCCACGTGAGCGAAAATATAATTTGGGGATTCATGAGGTATAAATGGAAGTCGGCGATACTGGCTCGCATTAAACCAGATAGTAACTTTAATTATAAAAGAAAATTTAATTAAGTGGAAAAGAGATTTTATTTGCTTAACAGATTTATACTTACTATATTTAAAGAGTTTAATTTGCAGTTATAAGGTAACAGCTGATTGATTGAATATTAACGTCGCACTGTTCAGCTACACGAGGGCTTTTGGCGACGGACCACGTAATTTTGAACCATGGTCAAGTGACGTGGACGACACCTGAGCTGGCACCGCCTCTCCTAACTACCACCCACACCAACGGGAGGGACGTTTCAGCTCTCGACAGATTGAACGTGCATCGCGCTGCCTCACGGCAGGTATTTAGTGGTACTGGGCTCGAACTCGTGACAAGGCAAGCCACGGTCCGATACCTATACCACTTGTCTACCGCGGCCTCTAAGGTAACAGCATAAGTTTTATTAAGAAAATGACCATCGTTTCAGCGTTTCTTGCCAGAGTTAAGCTAAAGGAGTGTAATATTAGACATCGAGAATGGCCAAATGTCTTATCCTATGTTCAACATTTAAATGTCCTTTATTCAGATTTTGAAATAGGTTTGAGAATACTCTTTGACTATGATAATACCACAGAAGGCAATGAATTCATACGGTCATATAGGGGAATTCATATTAGTAGAGGAACTGAACGGCGATTTTGGGAATATTTACTTTGCACTGTTCAACTACATGAGGGCTTTTGGAGACAGACCTCGTAATTTTGAATCCTGATCAAGTAACGAGGACGATACCCTTCTCTTAACTACCCCACTACACCAACGGGAGGCCGTTTGAGCTCTCGATATATTTAACATGCATCGCGCCTGAGCACGGAGAGGCTTCAGTGAGACTAAGCTCAAACTCTTGACACGCCAGCCACGAGTCCGTAATCCTTGACCACTAGGCTATGACGGATTAATTAACATGTGTTTCTTCAGTTTTAGACACTATACTTATTCTCAGTTAGAAATTGAAATGTTTTAAGGCAGCTGTATATCAGCTGTCAAAAAAAAAATGTAAGTTGATAAATTCGTAAAAACTTAATATTAGTAAGTAAAGGTGTACCTCAAACCGAAAACCATTGCAAGGGGTCTATGAGACCAAAAATTTGTAAGGTAAATTTGTAACTCCTTTTCAGTGGAGCTCAGTTCTCTTGCATATTCTATCAATAATCCATGCGTTTTCTCAGAGTGCAAATTAATTAAACGCATGATCACTTATGGTATAAATGTGGAAGATTGATATTTCCCGGTATGGGCCAGACAACAATTAAAAATTCTGATATATTTTTTTTTATATAACGTAAAATTATTGGTAGCTAATGTACTTTTGAATCTAATTATTTTTAGAACTTTCTAAAAGTTCTTATAAAATTGTCTTAAAAGAAGTACTCTTTTCGCCACGATGATTAAAATAAAATAGTCGCAAGACTTACTGGCGAATATTAAGCAATACATATACTCTCACATAAACTTGATGCGGTTCTAACTGATACAAATCTTTTAAATTACAACTAATGTGTAGTTTTTTTATTGTTAATTAATACTTATAATGTGCTTTTTCCTTTCCTAGTACCACTTTAGTATTGTATTTTCTGTTCTTCTGATTTTGGCAAATCTAAATGCGATAGCAACGGAAAAGAATCGTTTGTTCCTACAGAATTAAAAATGAGCCACACAGTAAAATAACTAAGATTATTTTTTAGTTAAAAGTGAGTCCTCGCGTTTGTTCTATGAAGATCTGCTTTTTAAATATCTTTTGAATATTAAAGTTATTGATGAAAAATATGAACCACAAATGAAATAAGTACTGAAACTATTATTATGGATGTCTGATGCCAAATAAACTAATAAGCTTTCATTATTTTTCCAATTGAGTCAAAATATAAACAGAAATCCTGAGCACAATAAATAACAAACCATTACATGTCCAAATCTCTTGAAAAGTCAATACTTGTGCAGTTGTTTACATTCGTGAATATACCGGATATAATTTTTAAAAAAAAATTGGAGCCAAAAGCATGTATTGAAATTCAATGTTTTATTATACATTATTCGAAAAATAACCGGAATTTAAACGCCAATTAAGGCCTTGTAAAAATTAATATAAAAGCGTTCCAAACTCTGATCACACGGGTGTGATCATGGGGCTCAGAGTGGGGAAAGAACAATCACATATATTATACCATAGGCTCTGGAAGGAGAAACGCGTGATCACATATATGTGACCATGGTCCTCAACGGGTTATGTATTTAATATTTCGTTTATGTTTTTTATTCTTACTTCTTTTGGGAAGCACGTAATATTATTTCATTTCAATACATTTAAAACAGCTCTTGAGTCAATACATGTCATTTTTCTTCGTACAATTTTTTTCTATAGTGGAATTAAGTCATATTTTTCTAAGTATACATTTGATGATAAAAATTTTATAAAATTCTTAATTGATACAAAAATGCTCTACTTTAATATATATTCTAATTAAGATCCATCAATTGGTGTACTTGAAAGTGAAAACTTCTAATAGCGTAACAATAAAAACAATAAATGATGATAATGATCATCAAGAAGACAGATTTATTAACAAAATAAGCTAACCTGATACTAATCATACGCAGCTCAATTATATTAGATTTAATAAATACATTGTATCAGTTTTGCTGGGTAATTTCTCTTGAGTAGTAAAATCCTTATTTTTTTCTAGACTCAAACTATACTCACAAATTTTAAGCATTATGGCATTCTAAAACTTGTTTACAACTTATGTTCATTCTTTTAAAGTCACTCCTTCAATAATTATAGGATGTTTTCAATATACATGCTTTAAAACTTTTACTAGGAATTGGGGTTTACTTTTTTTAGAGGAAAAATTATGTTAAGGTATCCGACTACGTTCGGAACCGTGATTTTGAAGAAGCGCATAAATGAATAATTTTCATGATATTTAATGTTACTTAGATTAGAATACATGTATAAAATGGTTTTAAGGAAATTTTGATAATTTTTTTTTTATTTAAATACAGTATTTTGGTAAAAAATTAACAGAATAATCTTTTTTCAAAATGTTCTCGTTTGGTGAAAAATGCTTCTATTATAATATTTTGCTTGAATATAGCTGAGACCTCTCTACAAAGGCTCAACTAGAATTTTTGAAATATATAACCTAGAAGTGGGTTTATCCATATTTTACGAATACAGAGGGGAGCAATTTTAAGAAAAAAAACGCGAATAATTATTTTAATTGGTGGTAACTCTGAAAATAATGTAAATTTTTCAAAAATTCTAGTTGAGCCTCTGTACAGAGGTCTGAACTATATACAGGCAAAATATTAATATAATGGAAGCATTTTTCACAAAAGGAGAACATTTTGAAAAAAGAAAATTCTAAGTTAATTTTTTGCTGAAATATTGTATTTAAATATTTTTTTTTGTCAAAACGTCCTTAAAACAATTTTATACATGTATCCTAATCTAAGTGACACTCAATATCATAAAAATTATCCATTTATGCGCCTTTTTAAAATCACGGTTCCGATCGTAGTCGGATACCTTAATGAACGTATAGATTGTTATTTTTAAATGAACCTGCTTTGGACAATATTGTTAAGTCGACTTCCTGCCAATTATCTAACTATTTTTCTTAGGAAACCATACAGACACTTGGTTTCTCGTGATAATGTGTCGGAGAAAACATACATTGAGGAGAAAGTTCACCTTTGATCCTACAAGGGTCAAGAAATATGAGAAACCGACATTCTGATGCAAGATCTGAACTCCGACACTCAAACCCACTGCGTGAGTGGTGACAATGGATCAAAAACCGAATGGTAATCTCGGCTATGTCGAATGAAAAATCAACCAACATTACACGCTCTTTTTTTGGAAGGTGTGACACTGATCTGAAAATTCCCAAGAGTGACAAAAAGGTGAAACTATTGTCGATAACTTATTCTAAAGCTTCATCTTCAAATTGTTGAGTTTCATCTTTTCACTTTCTCTCCTGCATCTGCAATTGACTTTGTTTTGTCAATATTGTACTAGAGCATACATTCGGTCATACGGAAGTAGGTTTTTTGAACGCTGAATCGAACTTCCGGTTTAAATAACGAGAATGTGCAACAAGGTGCTATAAGTGAATCATCTATATTAATCTTTTAAGTTTGTTAAGTAAATCATCAATTCTATCGTAGGTTACTCACTAACATAACCTGGCTTTCAATGCGAGAGTAGCTAGATAAATAACCCATACATCCATCCCAAGTTTTTACAATCTATCCACTGTAGGATATACATGTTTTCGGCAAAATTTATTAAAAAGTGGAGCTTACAATACGAAGAACAATCCGGACCTAGTACAGAAACCTAGCATTTGTTCAATTATCTGGTTCAATATAGCTATTTAGAGCAATTTATAGAAATTTTTGTATTTCATTTTTATATATATTCGAAGTTTATATATATATACTTTATTTTTAAAAATAATTTAATTCTGGGGTACGGTGCTTTAAAAAAATTAACCCCCCGCCGCACATCCCGCTATTTCCCCGGGCTAAATGTAACAAAAATTTTCCAACCCCAATTTCGTTATGCATTTTTTTTCCCCCTATTTGCTGTGCAGCTCCTGTTTCTGTTTTCATTTATGTTTTTAGCATTCAGGTTTTAAATGAATACTTATGATGTATGTGAATAACGTTAATAATGCCATACAACAGATCATGAAATCAACGGGAAAAAATTGAAAACATTTAAAATTTTTCCTGAAGAAATATAATTATATTTTTTAAAACAGTGGGAAAATAATCGGGGAAAATTTCATTCTTTCAATCACATAGGATTCACAGAGGAATCTTACTAGATTATTTTTTAATTCTTAGAACATTAAGGTTTCTTTATTTTAAATTTTTCTTAACTTTAACTTCATATATTTTTCATCATATAGATTTTTGTAAGATAAATATTTAAAATTCTTTTGAAAGGACATGGGGGGGAAAAAAAATTAAGCATATCAGAAATTAGATTATTTTAGTAATATTAACATTATTTAAAAACTTAAAATTTTAAAGGAAATTTTTTTATGTGTATTGTTTCATTTACATAGAGTTTTTCTTGTTTTAGAAACTTTTTTAACAATACATTGTGAAAAAAGTTGCCTAACTAAGCTTATATATAAAAAAAACAATTTTGAGAAATAATTTTTTTTTCCACTTTTTTAAACTTTTTTTTAATATATACAGATTTACAATATTAATTATAATTTTTTTAAACCCCTTATTTTTAAATAAAATGAATACATACAAAAAAAATATTTCAAATGAAAATAGTTTTATTTTCTCCTTCAAACATACATTTAAAAAAAAAGAATATTTCTTTAAAAAAACATTCAATTTAAATTAATGTACACCCATGACATAAATATTCCCAATTAAACATATCATACCATAGTCAGACTCTTGCCTCTATAACGTTTCTCCTTCCTTTGTGTTCTAATTATGAGGTTAAAATGCAGCCATCTACAGGATCCCAAGATATCACTAACGATTTCAGTTGATG
>BMAV01008478.1:10084-24287 GCA_019973955.1 Trichonephila inaurata madagascariensis
ACTCCCTCTGTAGCAAAATAATGTAAATTTTAGAATTTCTTTGAAAATAGATTCGGAAGATTGCCTTTTTCAATTCCTACTATTAGAGTTCTGTATATATATATATATATATATATATATAGAAAAAAAAATTAAGAGAAAATTGTAGCCCCTACAAGGCTAAAAAAGAAAGAAGGATTCCAAGAAACATAACGATTGAAGATTACAGAAACAGTCTTTTGACTAAAATGGAGAACTATTATGATTTCTAAAGCTGTCGCTGAATTAGGCCATGGAATTAGGGTTAAGCTGCTTTGTAGTACCACCTTCCCCATACAGCAGAAATTTTCCACATAACAGGAAATATAGAGCCAAGTTAAAAAATTAGGTCGATTTCTATCACAAATGGATGAAGCACCTGACAGTAAAATAAAGTGAAAGTATGAATACAGAACAATAAGGTTTCTCTCAAAGGGAAGCATATTAAGAAGCGAATTCTATAGGAAAAACTAGGATCAAAACTTACATGAAAAAATACTAACCATAAAGATATATTATTTAGAATACGCGCACTATAAATGGCGTGTTAAAATTGAAGTGTTGATTCATAGAAGCAAAAATTAGTGGCGCCTCCTATATATGGGGAGAATGTGTGAACTATATATATATATATATATATGTATAATAGTAGGAATTAAAAAAAGTAAATAACTGATTAAATATTGTAGCTAGAACTACGAAATATTGCACACACATTTAGAAAAGCTGCAAAATTAAAATGAAGTAACAAAAAAATATATATTTTGGTTATTTTTAGGGTAATGTGCTCCTTTGAGTGAAAATCATTTAAATTCTTTGAACAAATTGATCAATTCTGCTATCACTAAAACCGATGAATTATAGCAACAGAAGAATAGAGCAATTCGTACTTAATAAAAACATACGACTCACAGATCAAAATAAATTTTTAGTTATCTTGAATTTTCATATATTATTTTCATATGCTACCACCAATTTAGTTACACGCTTTTATATTTATAAGAAAACTAGTTGGTATACCCGATATGCGTCGCAATCACCGGTGTTGAAAATGCAAACTATTCATTCTAATTTTTTTACTCCATATTTTTGTCTTTAATTTTTGTAATTCTTGACTTTTAAAACTTTTCTCATCGCTGCACCCACCAGGCAAGCAATCTCTTATTACAATTTCACCAACTTCATGGCAGCCATTAGAGAGCTTTCTCACTTATTTCTATCAACTAATGACAGTGTTTACACTACAGCTCCCAGTTGACTGTCAAAATTCTCCGGACTTTTTTCCCACCGAAATCAGAAGACTGCTACCCCCAGACTGTGACGTCATTCGCCTGCATTACCCTATCAAACTCAGTGAACTTTGTTTTTCCCACTCAGGTTTTCCACTTGTCAGCGCCAAAATACTTATCAGATAGGGGATAGAGGATCTATTGCAGATCCATATCCCTGTGACTTGAAGAAACGTATACAAGGTCTTCACACGGATGAATTGAAAAATTAAGATTGAAGGATAAAGAAGTTTTCAATGAATTAGTTTTAAGTGAATTGCAGGGTAAACAAAAAGAAACAACTTTTTGCATATCTCAGCTGGACAAAAAAAACATATTTGTTAAATTTTAAGTCTGTAGATCTAATAGGGAAAAGGGATTTTTTTTATTTATAATGCCCTATAACTCTCTTGTGGATCGATTTTTGAAAACACCCTAAGCTGATCTCTGCTCAGCAAAAGTAACACATTGTTACACATTTTTGTGTAATTAAGGCTTAAAATAGAATAAATAATTTATATCTGGACGTGTAATACGTTAATATTACTTTCTGTTGTATTTATTTTATGTTAATGCTGTTTTGTTAAACTTGTTATACTCTCAAGCAATGCCGTTCCTTACATTATAATGCCAATTTAATATAAACATAGCGAAATGTTGATGATAGAGCTAAGTTGGCATCATTTTTGGTGACAATGTTGGTAATTTGGCGATTGATCGAACGGTGCAGAATTTGATATGCTGTAGCGCTACCTGGTGGGAATCTACAACAAAGAGGATTCATACAATCCTTCTCCACAAAAAAATACATATACATGCAAATTTTCATAGGCATCAGTGGAACGGTTTTGAAGTGATGCAATTTCATATATATAAATATCCATTTTTAAATATATAGATAACTCACATTTTTTTTTCCATTTCAATTTATATTCCTCTTAACTAAATGTGAAATTAATTTTCCTTGTCATTTTTTGACAACTAATCATTTTCTTCAGGACATGTATTTATAATCTACTTCGGAATCTTGAACATTTTGCTGCGCTCAGATTGACTGGGCTTTGACCCACTATCCGTTCTCATCATTATCCAAACCTCTTACTCTTTATTTTGTTTTAATTTATCAATTTTTAACCTTAAAGTAAATAATTTATTTAAAATTGTTTCATTAACTTTTTAATGGAAACATTCTAATTTTCACAAGAATTTATATGATAATGCGTAATATATATCAGAACATGCAGTATTGCCTCTAATATATCATGATTGGGGATTTGGGCACGACAACGCAAAATGCTTCGTACATATACCTCATATAACTTCATTAAAATATCTATAAATTTAAAAATTATTTCTATCGACACACACATTTAAGTAATAACAACTGATTAAAGAAAGAATCCTAGTAATGGTAGTTAAAAAAGAAATAAATAATGCATTAATTGCCACAGGATATTTTGATTTCCTTCCATAGAGAAGATATAGTTGGAAAATGATTGAGAATTTATTTTGTATATTGAATGAAATTAAACTAAAAAAAAACATGAGATTCCCTTTTGTCTTTATAATCTTAATTTTTTTCCCGATCTCATTGATTCATTAGTGAATGAAAAAAAATTAAATATAAAATTAATAAACGTACATGCTTAAAAATTAATTTAAACACGTACTTTTCAACAAACTCTAGTAACAGACTTCAAACAGAAATTTATAATGAGTTAAAATTTTTATCATTATTGATCATAAAAGTTGTCAATAAGAATTTTGTTTTTCCAGTAAAGCATAAGCTCTTACCCATTAACATTAACGATATTTAGGTTTATGAATAATGCATAGTTGTGAATAGAAATATTTTTTTCTTACTAAATGTAGACATTTTTTTCAAAAAAATTCTAAAATGACTTACAAAAAGTATACATTTTACTGGGATATTCTTCATCTCTATACGGATTTTGAAAGGATGATGAAACATCTTGTATTTTAATTTTGTATAACAATTATTTTTCACAGAAATGGAACAAAAAAATGAAAAACAACATAAACAAAGAAAAGAGACAAAGGCGTTTTTTTTTTCGTTCCGGATATCTCAGCTTTTATAATTTCCTTAACAGGAAGCTCTGAGAATCATATGATTTCCATTAATGAATACCGTGATTGGTCAGAATAATCCGATGAGGCAACATTGCTTCCTCTTATTTTGAAATGTGACAATGAAGAATTTTTTTAAGTAGAAAGTTAAGAAAAAGTTTTTTGTGTTAAGATAATATTTCCCGTTAGGTGGGTAAACTAAAGAAATTATTTATCACGCGATGTCTTGGAGGGCTCAAAATCAACATAAGTTAAATGAAATCCCTCGACAGAAAATTTAAATGGAAAATTATTGCACATATATAAAGATTTATTTATTCATTGTTTAAAATGTAACATATTACGCGTAATTCGAAAATCTATATTTATTTGGCATATGAGAGATGCAAAATATATATTTTTTAAAAAATATAAACTTAACATATTTTACAGAGAAATTTTCTTTAATTATATAGCTAACTTGATTTTCCAAGTTGCAATCAAGCAAAACGAAAATAGTTAGAAAACGAAACGTAAAATACATATTTTATTTTTTTTAAACTTTTCGAATCGTAAAATCTGACAAGGCGTAAAATACATGCACAAAATTTGTAGCTTTAGCTGTTTGAAAACTTCTGAAAATGTGTTTTCTCTTAAACCAAATGAAGCATTCTTTTATCCTTTGGCAATGGAAGTTGTTCGGGAAAAGTGCATAGTTACTTTCGTTTCAGTTAATTGGCAATGTTAATTGAAATATCACTTTTATTTAACAAAATGGGATTTTGGTTGCTGTTTAAGATATCATTAAAGAAAGCACGTTTTCTTAAATGAGGTTATCATTTTGATAAAAAAAAAAAAAAAACTCAAGAATACTTTTTTTGGGTATTGAGAAGAAAATTTCATTGAAGTTGAGATTGCTAAAAAAAATTAAGGCCACCATACAAAGAGGGTAAGTCCAAAGATCGAAATACCTAAATTCTTTAATAAAATATCTTTTTGTGGATTTATATCAATTACATTTTAAATAATAGTTATTTATAGCAGGCTGTAAAATTTATTTAATTAAAACAATGTATTTGTTTTTATATGTATATAAATCATCTGTTCTAATGTTTAAAATATAGCTGTACTTATAACTGAATAATAATTGAATTCTTAAGAAACGAATTCTTAAGAAACAAGATTTGTCTTGGGATTTCTAGAGTGATTTGAATATTGCAGCACTAATGTTTTGTAGAAAAAAGAAAGTTTTGTGACTATAGTTCCTCCAGTTCAAAACACTTAAGTAACAAGGGCCTGAAAGCCTAATTGTTTACCTTGTTAAATTCAAAACAGTACTTTTGAAACATATTTATAGCTCTCACAGTTAAAACAAATGTGATAACCTGTTCATGGTAATACATCGTTTCATCCATCCTAAAAATTATGAAAAAACAAAATCAAAATTCTTAAGAAATGAGCACAAAATTACTATCATTTTCTTGTCAATGTGATTAGAATTTTATTTATGTCACACGCTGAAACGACAAAAAGATTACGGAAGACAAATTTGTAATTTTATACCTTTGACAAATGACAAAGACTGCACCTGAGCTTGCAACCCCTTCTCAAACATCCACACCACGCTCACGTAAAAAGTTTTTGTCCTGACAGATTTAAAATGCATTAGCCCAAAGGTTCTGAAACTTTCGATCACCTCGACCCTCCCCCTCTCTCTCTTCATGTATCAACCTCATATCGAGGACCTCCAAGATTTTGAACATCCCTTTCTAACACCCAATACATGGTTAAGTGATTTTAATGTTCCTCAAAAACCTTAAGACTGCTTCTTCTATTTATACAGATTTTTTAACACTTTTTTTAAAGAAAATAGTAAACATTTAATTAAAAATATGACAAAATATTAACTTCAAATTTATAAATAATGTACTTAACTGTATTAAAGTATTCGAACACGTTCGGAGTGCTTTTTGACAAAATAACATATTTAAACATTATAAATGCTTTTTTAGGACTCAATAGCATTAAATACTAATATGTAACCAACAATATTTAAAATAAATTGCCTAAATTTCACAAAAATCACAAATATAAATGAAATTTTGGCAATATTTTTGTGAAACTTCAAAGAAATAAGAGAAAAAAGTAATAAACTTATATTAGTAAAAATGTTACTTATATAAATTAGATACATTTATCTAGAGAATGTACTAAAATTTTAATATTTTATTAAGATTTGAAAATTTTAGAGCTCGTTGAGTAAGCGTTATAAGAAAAATCACATTATTTATGAGAGCATTACTTAAATAACAGGCCCTAACTCAAAAAGTATTCATACAATAAAAAATACTTTAGCTCATTCTCTAGAAAATATCATAGATATCTTGGAAAAAGTTTTAAAGAAATACATTTGTAAAAATTTGAGTTATTTCCTTGCAATGATAGATTTTGAACAATTTAAATGCACACTTTTGGTAAATCAAAGACCCAATTTCGGTTTTTCTAACTTTATAAAGTTAATTATGGATTTGTCTCTCGGTAGCGTCGAATCAAAACAAAGTATGTTTTGTAAAGCCAAAGCATAGTTCTATTCAGTAAAATAAAAAACAAATATCCGTCTTGACTGAATTTGGTTATTTTCAACGTGTTCGGATACCTTAAGGTATCCGACTACGTTCGGAACCGTGATTTTAAAAAAGAGCATAAATGGATAGTTTTCATGATATTTAGTGTCACGTAGATTAGAATACATGTATAAAATTGTTTTAAGGACATTTTGACAAAAAAAATTATTTAAATACAATATTTCGGCAAAAAATTAACTTAGAATAACCTTTTTTCAAAATGTTCTCCTTTTGTGAAAAATGCTTCTATTATAATAATATTTTGCCTGTATATAGCTCAGACTTCTGTACAGAGGCTCCACTATGAGTTTTGAAAAATTCACATTATTTTTAGAGTTACAACCATTTGAAACAATTATTGGCGTTTTTTTCTTAATATGTCTCCCTCTGTTGTGTCGTAAAACACGGATAAACCCACTTCTAAGTTATATATTTCAAAAATTCTAGTTGACACTCTGTACAGAGGTCTGAGCTACATACAGGCAAAATATTATTATAATAGAAGCATTTTCCACAAAAGGAGAATACTTTGAAAATGGGTCATTCTTTGTTCATTTTTTGTCAAAATATTGTACTTAAATACTTTTTTATTGTAATACTATTCTTAAAACAATTTTATATACATTTTCTAATCTAAGTGACAGTAAATATCATAAATATTATCCATTTGTACGCTTTTGCAAAATCATGGCTATGAACGTAGTCGGATAACTTAATTAAATTTTTAATAAGATGAATGATACTGGATTCCTTTTAAAAATGCTGTTGTATCAGGGGAAAAATTGTGAATCTTAAAAGAGGGAAACCTCACCATTAAATGAGAGATTTTCACGGACTCCCTAGGAAACCGCTGGAGATCCACGGGGGTTCACGGACTATATTTTAAAAACCACTGTATCAGCCTCTTTATGTAGACGTACAGGACTGTAACCCATGATTCGAAAGAAACAGTGCTGTAAACGAGTTTGACACCAATGCCACTTAGCTATCAAGGCCCCATATTCGTGTCAAAGAATAATCCTTCCAATATGCATAGCTTATAAGTGAAAAATAGACGATAAAGGATGCTAAAACATTTGACAGCATTAAATTCTATTGTTTATTATCGTCTCATTTCAAAGTAATACAAGAGCCACCAGTGACAGGTATTGTAATTTTGAAGTACAATCAAGTGGCAAAAGTGACACGCCCACTGACACCACATGTAATGGTCACCCTGTGGCGTCTATTAGTGCGGGAGAATCGGAAGGAAGATTAGCCATATTCTAAATAACCTATTTATTTACTATTAAGAACAACAATACAAATTCTATTAAGCTACGAGGGTGGATCCAAAAAAAAAAAAAATAAAAAAGGTTACAAGTCGAATAAAAAATATTTATTAATAATATAGACAGAAAATACAAAAAAGCAAATTAAGAGGCATACGTGCCTGTCCCTTTTTAACATAATTACCAAGTCTATTTAGGCATTTATCAGAACGCAGAACCAACTTGCTTAACCCATCTTATTAAAAATCAGGTCCCTGTCCATTCAGCCAGGTCTTGGCGATGTCTTCACAGCACTGTCTGAAGAGAACCGTCGGCCAGATAAGTGCTTCTTTAATCTCAGAAACAGGAAATAGTCACTGGGTGCCAAATCTGGGCTGTATGGGGGTGACTCCAGACTTCCCACCTAAACGTCCCGACAATTCCTGCATTACTTGAGCAATATGGGGCCTGACATTGTCATGCAAGAGGATAACACCTTCACTCAACATGCTCGGTTGTTTACGTCGGATGGCTTCACGTAACCTTATCAAAGTGGCACAATAACGATCTTTATTGATGGGTCACGCTCCATGTAATCTATCATGATAACACCGCATGAATCCCAGAATATGGCTGCCATAACTTTATCGGTAGAGGGTGTAACCTGGAATTTCTTTTTCGTCGATGGTCCAGGGTGTTTCCACTCCACGATTGCTTTTTTGCTTGTGGGGACGAAATGGCGAAGCCACGTTTCGTCCCCTTTAACGATGTGATCGATGAAGTGCTGGCCTTCAGAATAGTAACACTGAAGAGATGTGAGACTGCATATCATTTGTGTGGTTTTCTGCTCATCGGATAACGTACTTGGAACCCAGCAGGGACTTACCTTGTAAAGTCGCAGCACATCAGAAACGATACGTTGCACACTACCATAGCTCAGACCCAGCTCTGAGGAGATTTCACGCAGAGTTACCCGTCAATCATTTTGAATCATTTCTTCAACTCGTGAGTTGTTGATTTCTGTCGTTGAAGAACTTGGCCGACCGCTCCCCTCCATTTTGCGGTTTTCGACATTATGTCTGCCATATTGAAAAGAGCGGCACCATTTCGTTACATGTTGTCTGGTCATTGCTTCTTCACCATAAACTACGAAGATTTGACTGTGAATGTCAGATACGGATACATTCTTTTCCCATAAAAATCGGATCACGGCTCACACTTCCAAACGAGACAAATTTTCTAAGACTCTTGTCATTTCAATTGTCCTCAATCATCTGGGAAATTTCCCTACTTACCCGCACTTCAGTTGTATGACAAGTAGCACCATCTGTCTCCACTTTGGGGGGAAAAATTCTCCGCACAATGTAATTTTCAAATGTGTAACCTTACAAACTTTTTTTTTTTTGGATTCTCCTACGTATTTAAGAGATACACCAACAACTAAATATGGAAAGCAATAGCAAGGTAGACGAGATGCGAGAAGTCTTAATTAATCGGGTCACTTACGTTTACGCAAAACATTTCCGATTCCAAGCGACCTAATCTATTTTAATGTATAGTTGACCAAATTGTAAACTTTAATATTACATAAATAAGCTACGAAGTACTCATGCCTCACTTCACGTTTAATTAATAACTGCTATCGGTTAGCAGTCAAACCTCTATCTCTTTCTAAATTAAAAGCTTAATATTTATAAACAAGTCTTGATTTACATACTCACATCTTCTTCTTCAGGGGAAGATTTATAATAAAATAAATTTTACATACTCAATATTCCCTATGATGATTAGTTGAAAGAACACGGATAAACCCATCATATACATTCTTCAAATTTTCATACCCTGTCACTGTATAAGGATTTAATACCTTGACTGATTTAATGTGCACCACACTCACAGCATGACGGCATATCATAATTGGAACCCGTGATAACAAAAGCTATCCTATCTGTGAGATTGTGGCCAAGATGACCCAAAAAATATGACTAAATCAAATTACTTATTCTAGGAATTGTTAGGAATTTTGTTGTAGACAAAATATTATATAGGTTTTAATGATTTACGAACCTGAAAAATTGTAGAAAACATAAATGACTAGCAGTTACCCCCTTGGGTTACGCTAGTCACGGGGTTTGGGGTAACATACACCATTTGGGTATCCAGGGTATTTTAATATATTGTATTACTATGCGTATTGTTTTCAAATTATTCGTATTTACGATCTAGAATGAAGCTTTCTGTTATATTAAGGATAAAAATCTATCTTGATTTTTAGTAATTTTTAAATACGAGTAAGTTATTTGATAGATTAAAAAAAATGTCCTGTTGACAAAGGAAGAGCTGGTGTTTCCGAAAATAGCTTTAATAAATTCTAGCTGTAGTATAAACTCAGTTGGAACTCCATTGACTCTGTGAATCATTTTTAATTAAAATTATTTTTTTACAATTAAAAAACATTATAAAACAGAAACCAATACATGACAAAACATAGAACAGTAAATTAACAGAGGTAAGATCATCAGTGCAACAGTTCAGTTCTACATTGCACAAGAATTTTTTTACTTACATGCGACGCAACTAAAACATCCTCTGGTGAAAGCAAGTACTGTTTGATATTACGGTTTGATACATTTAAGTTTGATTCACATACGGTTTGATGTTACAGTTTTAACAATTGAAAAACATTCATATAACTCTCGTCTCTTGATTAAAAACAAACAGAATATGAACAACCAAAACGGAAGTACAGTTGTGATATGGTCGTTCTATGGCAACCATATCCTTGGTTGTCAGCGTGAACTAGAGGTGTGGGGTTCTCGAAATGAATCGACATTTTAGAATTCTTAATATGACTTTATTAAGAGTTTAACTTAAATTTCTAATAAATTGGATAAGCTTATATTAAGTGAGAATAAGCCAAACACGTAGCTGTAACTAAACCTGATCGCGTAACTTGGATCACTTATCTAAATAATTATATTATCTGCCTACTTTCAATTCTGATCGTATTACAAGTTCTAATATCAAATAATCTGTCCTACCTTGAATCAAGCTACGGTTCAATCACTTTCAGAGAGACTGTTAGGCACGCGTGCAATAGTATGCACCTTGTAGTAATGGCTAGGAATCCGTTAATCTTTGGTAGGCCGTCAAATTACACTTCTATCTTTTCCAAACAGAACTTTCTCTAAATTGCCATCCCGCTTACTAAAACTTCTGTTCTTTTAAAGGCTATCTTATTTGCATTTAAAATTGCATTTCACTTCTTGGATTTGGGTTGGAAAAGATTTACCATTAATCTTGGCCGTCAAAGAACCCAGAGGTTATGTTACAGAAAAGACGCGTAAGCCCGTCACACAGTCGAACCTCTATATTACGAATTTTTCTATATTGCGAACTTTTTCTTCGAACTTTGAACATTTCACGATTTCCTTCGTAAAATAACCTCTCTATAGCGAAGAGCATTTTCTATATAACGAACTTTTTCTTTTGTGATTCAGTTTTTTTTTCTCCCTATTTTTAAAGTATTTCTGAGCATTTCACACTATTCTCTCTTTAACACATTTTATAGTGGTCATAATTCTTGAACTGGTTTTATTACAACCCAGGACGATAAGGACGCTTCATCAAAGAAGTGCATTCTTTAACCCCCATTGTCCAGTTCACTGGAAATATTTTCGATATACGCTTTCACACTCAGTGGAGTTGTCCCGTGTTCTAATTATAAAATAATGTATGTTTATTACTTGTATGCTTTAAATTCGAAAATGTCCTTAAAATTCATTAATTTTAATATAAAATTATTTTCTTAGTATTGAAAATGCAGTGACACATTTGACATTGTTTTTTCTTGTTTTCTTATCAGTTTTCTTTCTTTTTTTCTTTTCTTTTTTAATGGGTAAGATATATAAAATAAACATATATTAATTTTAAAAGGGGGGGGGGAATAGTTTTCTTTTTTAATATATAGAGTTTATGAATTTAAAATTTGTTTTATGTGGTTTATATAAAGGTATATTAAAAGATGAACCTATATATAACGACCTTTTTTCCACGATTTATCGACTTCGTTGTACAGAGATCCGACAGTATTATTATTTATCCTCAAAACCCATTTTTAGAATTTCCCAACTCAAAAAAGGAAATACGCTTGCTACATCTTTCATGAGTGGTTCAAAAACGGGAATTTTTATTATAATCCTTTAGCGGGCAGTGGCTAATAGGTCTAGCCACATATTAAAAAAAACTCTCAAAGCGGCTGTTGGATATTTAGTCTATCTATATGCGTTAATTGAAGTTAAAACGTGTACAAATTAATACGGATGGCAGCACGGTACTTTTTTTCCTTTTCATGTCCTCTGATGGGTATTGAAAAACAGTGTTTCTCGGTGTAAATCTACAAATTGTATTTTGATTAATATAAATAAAATTTCTGATATTTGAAAAGAAAATTCGACATGTCGTTAAGTATACTTTTCTCTCATCTGAATGAATTAAGCAATTGTACAATTAAAAAAAAGGTTTTATTTAGGTTTTTGGAAGCCTTTAATATGTGGATAGAGGCTCTATCCACTGCCCACCTAGAACTGAAAAATGACCTAGAAATTTTCGCTTTTCCTGCACTCGAGAGAGAGCATTTAGAATCACGTGAGAATGTTGGAGGTGGGAAATATAAACAAACTTTATTTACAATACGTGGTACAAGATTCTCGGGTTCGAAAATCTTTCATTACAGCTTTCCTGCTCGGAGAAAACGTTTGCATATTATTAAGTTCCACAGTAAATAGCACATCAAATTTGGGAAATAACTAATTTAAATTCCCAAAAATACTACTTTATTTTTAACTTTTCATACTAAAATTAAATAAAATATAAAATGTGGAAGTATACCAAGTTCAATGTATATTCTAAGTATTCAATATATTTTCCAGTAAGTATTAACTAAGAAGGCAGTGTATTCGAACCTGAAGTAAGTGTACTGGTACTTAAAGTCTTCTCATACTTCGTGTACCTTGTTAATTGTCTCCACATAGCTTCAAAGGGTTCAATCCATATGACGTCATAGTCTTATGTTAGTGAAAGCCACGTGATTCTAGCCAATCTATTCCAAAACTCATGCGATGTCATAGTCACACGATAAAAACTATTTATTGTTTCCAGCTAATCAGTTCATAATCTCCGGTGTTGCCAAGTTTTTCTCTTTGCAGAAACTTTCTCTTAAAAAGTACATATGTATGCAAAATGCATTTTATTTAAAAGTATAAACATAAAATATGATTTTTTTAATTAAAAAAAATCTTTTTGAAGAAATTTTTTTTTCCTAACATTTAAACATCTTTACCCAAATATGAAATTTGAAATTTTATCTGAGTTTTACAAATAGAACAACAAGTACAATTCGTTTAATGTTTGTTTTGAATTCAATGGAGAACGCGTGATGGTCTTTATAATGTGACATCATGAATTGAGTCCATTGGGAACATCTCTGAATTTTGACTGCTTGCACTTGTGTTGTTAATTGTGTTACAAATAAATTGTGTAACTTAGGTCATGGCTTGTCTTCCTTACCTTCCTCCAATATCTCTAGACGTAGATCCGAGATCCTTACAAGCTTGATTTGAATAAATTCAAACATCGAAAATTTGGAAGGAGGAGCTGCCACTAAAGGGTGCGACCAATAAAATTGCTCTCACACTTGGGAAATTGCCATGCATGCAAAGGTTTGGCTGCCAAAATGCAGCCCATTAGATAAAAAAAATTTCACGCATATGATTATACTGGCTATTTAGTTAAATGAACTTAAATAATTTATAGTTTAAGCAGTGAACTCCAAAAGCCGTTAGCTATTTATTGTTAACTGTTATTGACACATAACATATTTCTTACATATTCTCGATTTTGAAGAATATACTTCCTAATATGTTACAGTTAAGACTCTCTAACCAATCAAATTTCTGTAAAAATTTTACATTGTGTGAATTAATTGGAATATTCCATACTTACAGCTAATTCAGTGATGCATATTGCTTGTTCGTTTTGCTCAGTTCCCGATATATCCCGCTTAAATTGGAAATAATGACATACTTTAAAAACTAAAACTATGACCCAAAAAGTCAATCTAATGGATGTTGTCACGCAGGAACTTTCGAAAGTTAAGTCAGCAAATTGACTTAACTTTTTCATTTCTTTTCCAACGATCTCTTTTCTCTTTTTTACTTGTCGTGAATGGCAACTTCTTTTGCTGGGTAATGGTTAATACTTCTTCTAAATGTTTTCTAGCTTCAAATGGGAATGTACTGGAATTCCCCAATGTGCATTTTATCAACTTTTCGATTCTTTGTTAAATACCTTGAAATTTTTTTCGGGAATCATATTTTTCTTGAAAAAATATAGAATTGTTCTGTATTTCACGATTTAAGGCAAATTTTATCATAAGCCCACATGTTTTAAAATCGACATGATGGTACTAATGTCTTAATGCAGTGCTTCTCAAACTTTCAATACTGGCGCCCCCCTTTTCAATCATACTTTTTATCGCGCCCCCCTTATACATTAATAAATTACTGAATGCAATAATAATGCACTTTGACGCTAAAGCTACAATACACGATCTTAATTATAAACCGTACAAATTAATAAGATAAGTATTAAATTTTTTATATATGTTACTCTTAAGTAATATATATTTTAAGTAAATTACTTTTAAGTAATAGGTTAATTATGTTAATTTTCTTTCTCTAATTAAATATTATTTCTCAATCTGTTTCAATTTAAAAATTAAAGTTTTGTTTCCTTCAAGATCCATTTTTAAAAGTACAAATGTCATTAAAAAATAGCCTAATCTATGTGTTGCTCTTTATCATATCCATTACATCTGGCATTCTCGCGAACGTTCTCGTTAGTCTTGGCAACCTAACGGACGTCTGCACAAAACATGTAAAAATGCTGTACCTCGTACAATTCCAGTCAGTCTTGG
>BMAV01008481.1:0-31332 GCA_019973955.1 Trichonephila inaurata madagascariensis
CATCTGGTTCAGGGAAACGCGGCGTAGTCAGGGCACTAACAATAATATTAACGGCGCTGCGCGGCTCATTGGGAGTTTTGTGGAACCAGATGTGGGGATGGAAATGAAAGTTTATTGTGATTTACAAATAATATATAATGCATAAAAATTGTGAAACTTATTGGTATTATGTAAACATAGATTGGACAAAGTAACTCAGAGAGTTTTCATTTCAGGGCGACAGACCCTGAAAATAGTATCAATAGATGATATGTAACCTCAACACGGAAACAGTGGAGCAGAAATTCCAGCTCCATATGAAATGATACTACGGTTGCAGAGTTTGGGTCTGCGCACCCAGGAAAAATTCAAGTAGAAAATTTAAGTGTATAAACATAAGTTACTTTAAGAGTATATATGTAAAAAGTGAGAATGAACCATAATTAAACAGCAATTATCAATGTTGGCCTAGTTAATGGAATAAAATTTATTACGAGTTTAAATTTAAAATTAAGTTGAATATTAAATTTAATTCTATGATGAATAATGAAAATTAAAGTCAAGATAAATATTGGAAATTATAGAAGTTAAAATGAGGATTCAAGGTTAAAATTTAAATAAAACTTAGAAAGCGAAGAAATTCAGAAATAAAAAATTTAGGCATGTAATTTATTAAGGACATTGAGAACCCTTAAATAAATCACGTTTTTCTTCTTGGAGGGGGTTGTGACGTCTCTCGCGTTCTTCTTCTAACATAACTCCTAAGTTCTTTGACGGCCACGATTAATGGCAAAACTTTTCCAACCCAATACCAAGAAGAGAAACAGGACGAAAATGCAAATGAGGTATACTTTAAAAGGATAGAGGGTTTGGTGAGATAAGACGGCAAGCCTAGAGATAACTTAGTACGGAATCGTTCGGAACAAGTGTTAGATGACCTACAACCCAGGAAGAAGGATACGCTCATCGTCATTAATAATATTAATTATAAGAAGGATTAATAAGGCCTGAGTATTCTCACCTACAAATAGCATAATAGGAGTGTCTTCAACCAAGGAAGGAAGGTGACTCTATAAAAGGTAATATTTTGTATAGGAAATTAGATTAGGCAGATAATTAAATATAATTTAAGATAAGTGATCTAGTTGTGCGATCTGACTTGAATATTCAGTTTAATTTGTGGCTTATTCTCACTTAAAGAAAGTTGTTATTTAGAATTAAGTAATTTAAGTTATTCCTAATAAAAGTTGTGTTAAGAATCACTAAATGTCTCATCTTTTAGATAATCCCACACCTCTAGCTTACGCGGATCCCACTAGACATAACTATCGCAGGATGGATATGTCTCAGTTGGAAAGCTCATTAAATTGAAGAAAATCGGCCTCGTCCTCTTTTTTTTTTTCTTCTTTTTTCTTGCTTCGATTTTCTAGAGGATTTTAAGTTAAGGGAAAGGCCGAGCCCCCATATAGAGAGTGACAACTACCAGATTTGATTAAGTATTAATTATCTACAAGGGAGGGCTAAAATTTAGTAAAAAGTTATCGGGTGGTTAGATTCCACCAGGCGTCTCGTCGCTGCGCCTTCGTTCCTTCTGTCTCGTCCCGTCTCTGCGTCGTCTCTCTCTCTCTGTCTTCCCGCGCAATCGTCCTATTCGTCTGTCGTCTCTTTATTCTCGAACCACCATGTCAGCTAGGTGGCGCTCTCTTGGCCTTACGTCATTAAGGGAATATAGGAAGGATATGAGATAACGTGCACATCCATTCCTACATATAATTTATTTCTCTGTAGCAGCGTGGAAGGAATTTCTGTGAATGGTTGAAAATAAAGTTATAAATTTTGGATTAAAAAACAACTAAATTCTTTTTTAATCGAATCTAAATTTTCAAACTTTTTAAAGTTTTCTATTTATTGTTGCAAACTGTAAATTTTTTCCATGATATATTTAGAAAATTAAAATAATAATCTTAAGCTTTTTAATTTTTTTTTCAAACTCCCAAAAAATTACATTTAATCTTTTTTTCAAATTTTCTGATTGAATTATGAAATTTCTGATTTAATACAAACATATTTTGTTTAATTAATTGTTTGTTTAAACATATCAGTTTCATTTCTAAAACAAAACGTAGCTTGGCTTCCAGATTATTTATTTAAAATTATTAAAATATCTCCATCAAAAGTAAGCTTTCAAAAATTCTAAGGGTTTTTTTAAAAAATTACTAGGAACTCAATCACAATACTCTGAATTTGTAGTTTCCTTTTAAAGTTTCTCTAAATATAAGTTAATAAAACATTAATATATTATTATTATACTTGTTTGTTTTTTTCAAAAAAATATCTTAGTACTTAGAGACTAAACAAAACAATAAAACATTTCTAGAATAATTTGAAATTTCTCAGATAACTCAAAACTTTTTGACAAAGGCCACAATATCACAAAAGAAATCTAAAATTTTTTAACTAAATTTGTTTCTTAATTACATTAAAAATACTCAAGATTATACAACCTTACTACTTATTGAATAATTTTTCACATTTCTGTTTTGTTTGAGAGAGAGAGAGAAATCACTCTTATCTACATTATAAATTGTGTTTATCATATTTTTGTTTCTGTAATGCATTTGGCTATCACTTTAATGAAATAGTTTTATACTACTAGGAGCAACTAAAAATATTACCTATATTTTCCAATATTTATTATTGTTCTGTAAAAATAAATCTTTCATTAAATGCTTTTTATAAGAAATTTCTGCAATAGTTCTGACATTCTTATTGTTGCCTTTTTTAAAGATTTTAAATGTTGCAATGGATTGTTATAAAGATGAATTTGATTAACTTTATTAGAAGCATACAGTTATACGATTTTTATGTATTTTTAAATTAATTATACGCATAATTAATTATTAGTTTACATTAAATATTCTTTCAAATTCTCTGGGCAAAAGATCTTAATCAAGAAGGTATCGTGCAAATCACTCTTAAAATAGCAATAAATACAAAAAAAAAAGAATTTGTGCTTTTCAAATTCAATTTTACAAATAATGGTTCTCTTAGCATTGCGACATAGCCATCCTGTGATGACCATGTCGTGCCGGTTCCGCGTAAGCTAGAGGTGTGGGATTATCAAAATGATGAGACATAATAATTCTTAATACAACTTTTATTAAGAATAACTTATATTACTTAAATTCTAATTTGACAATTTTAATTAAAGTGAGAGTCAAGCCCAAATTAAACCACGTATTTAAGTCAGATCACGCAACTAGATCCTTTATCCCAATTATCATTATTAATCCTATTCATCTAAATACTTATATCCAATATTACCTTTTTGTAGATCTCCTTCCTTTACCTAAATGGATATATATCTTTCGCTTTATATATGAAGATTCCAACTTCTTTATATAAGATTTCTATTCCTTCTAAAGCTATCGGACCGTTAACTCTTGATCTGCAAGATTTCACACTAAGCTTTGTCACGCTATCGATCAGAATGCTTCCACAATAGTATCTCTGAGCCTGCCGCGCTATCTCTAGGCTTGCCACGCTATATCTAGGCTTGCCACGCTATCGATCCTTTTATAGTAAATCTCATTTGCATAATATCTTTGTTTATCTTCTTGGTATTGGGTTGGAAAAGTTTTGCCATTAATCGTGGCCGTCAAAGAACATAGGAGTTATGTTAACAGAAAGACGCGAGAGACGTCACAGCATTCTTAGAGTATATTAGAAAAATTATGTGTTTATTTCACATGTTACCTCAATAAAAAGAACAAAAAGTGTGAGTGTATCTTTAAGTAAACTTAACATTCTTTATTTCTTTAAAAATTCTTTTCACAGTATCAAGCAATTTAAATTAAATATTTAGAAATTATATATTGTTTCATTTATTACTAAACAAAATTATCGTAATACGTTATGATTACAAACAAAATCATTAAAATATATATAACTATGTTTTATTTCAAATTCGAGGCTATATTGTTAGGAACCTTTTAAGTATGATAAATAATTAATGAATAGTATACTCAAAGGCTCATTAGTGTTTGTATTTTACATGAACTACTACCATTTTTTATAAGTGACTAAAGAAAATATTTTTATACGCGAGATGCAAATAATATTCTTTCATTTGAATAAGAATGCCAATTGAAAATGTTTTAAGAAGATTAAATTACATTCAACATACGAAAACATACACTTAAATATGTTAATCAACATGAAAGTATTTTAAGAAACTGATGACAGTTATTTATATTTATATAAATAAATAAATAAAATAGTTATTGCACAAATGCAACAAAATATTTTTTTCTCTTTATCTTACGCAATGATTAAAATACCTGGGCATTAAATTTTAAAAATCGAAAAGAGAATTTTGAAAGTGAAAATATAGTTACCTTTTTTGTTGTTTAACTATTTTTGTTGTTCCGATATTTGTCTTGTCTAAAAGAAATTAGTTCGGAAGTCAAATTGACGCAAAATTTCCTCAATTTTCTTCGAAAAGGGGTCTTTTTTTCTGAGGGTCATTCTGCCCCATTCTTTTCATTTGTCCTTAAGCATGTCATAAATCTTGATCGTGCTTTTCATCACTTTTGTCCGATGTGTCGAAATTCTTCCTTAACGCCCCCTCTCCCTTCCCCCCATGGGACCAGCGTTGAGAACTCATGAATACTTAAAAAAATAATTAACTATAGACTTGGAGGGTGAGAGAAGATTTCTGGCGATTATGGGTCAAATCTTTCTCGGAACGAGAAGCAGATCCCTTGCTGACTGAATGCACATTTGGTCTTTTGGTTGTTACAGAAATAAAAGAGAACCGAGATAAATAAAATCTAATATTCTCTTTCACTGGACCACTTCTGAAAAAAATTCTGCCAAGCCTTCGTGTAGCTTCTTAGTGCGATGTTTATTACAGTTAATCAATCAACAGTGCGAGACATAACCATCTGTCGATAGCTATGTCTTGGGGTTTCCGCGTAAGTTTGAGGAGTGGGATTATCGAAAAGATGAGACATTCTATAATTCTTAATATGACTTTTATTAAGAATTTAACTTAAATTATTTAGATATTGAACACAAACTTATATTAAGTGAGAATAAACCAAAGTACTCAGATCGCGCAATTAGATCACTTATCAATATAACTAATTAGATCCGCCTAATCTCGATTCAATAATATACTAGTGTTCAGAATATATTCTCCCTACCTTGGTTGAATACTCAATGATAGCTACTTCCAGGTAGACTGATGGGCTCGTGTGCAATAGTATGCACCTTGTATAGATTAGCGGGGTGGGCGTCTTGATTCTAAACCGTCGATCCACACTTTTTCATCTCCGAACTAAGCTTTCTCTAAATTGCCATTTTTGATCAATAAACTTTCTATCATTTTAGAGGTTATCTTATTTGCATCTTTGCTTCGTTTTACTTCTTGGATTTGGGTTGGAAAAGTTTTGCCATTAATCGTGGCTGTCAAAGAACGTAGGGGTTATGTTAGAAGAACGCAAGAGATGTCACAACCCCTCCAAGAAGAAAAACGTGATTTGTTCAAGGGTTCTCAACACCCTTAATAAATTACGTGCCTAAATTTTTTTTCTGAATCTCCTCGCTTTCTAAGTTTTATTTAAATTTTAACCTTGAATCCTCATTTTAACTTCTATAATTTCCAATATTTAACTTAACTGTAATTTTCATTATTCATCTTAGAATTAAATTTAATATTTAACTTAAATTTAAATTTAAATTCGGGACAGACACATACTAAATTTTACTCCATTAACTAGGCCAACATTAACAATTTTGCTTTTTAATCATGATATATTCTCACTTTTACACATGTACTTAACTCTATATTCAACGTTACTTAAATATTCTAAACATCCAAGCACTTTACGTGCATTTTTTCCTGGGTGCGCTGACCCAAACTCTACGTCAGGACAAATATTAATTTATGAGCTGGGAGACCGGCTCCACTGCTCAAGTTGAGGCTACATATCAGATATGGAACAATACTTTCAGGGTCTGTCACCCTGAAATAAAAACTCTTTAAGCTACTTTGCAAAATCTATATTTACATAATACCAGTAAGTTTCACAATTTTTATGCATTATATATCATTTTTAAATTACAATAAACTTGCATTTTCATCCCGCATCTGGTTCCGTCAAACTCCCAATGAGCCGCGCAGCGCTGTTAATATTATTGTTAGTGCCTTGACTACGCCGCGTTTCCCTGAACCAGATGCACCTTAATACGGAACAATACAACAACATATATATACATACACATTATACAACTACAAACATTTTTCAATAAATCATTAAAACAAATAACCAAAGGAATTGTCGTATCTCACGAAGTCATACATCGAAGTAAACAAATGCATAATTACAGTTGTTTTCTCCAACACTTGAGAGAAAAAAAATTTTACAAGTCAAAAGTTCAAAAAAAAAATATATATATATATATATACACTCATTTTAGTGTCAACTTTTGCTTGGATTATAACATTTAAACACCGCCCGAGACTTCCTTCTTTGCAATAATCCTTCCGACCACTTGTTGGAAAGATCATAAAAAATGAAACAATACAACCCGATTTTTATATTCATTCCCCCATCATAGCTTCTAATGACGAGGTGCTACCACTGTTCTTTCCTCTTCTCATTCCTCGGCTGCTCTGGAATTCTTTATGTTGCCTGCTGTAGGGCTTGTAGTCTCCTCTTCGGCTTTTCCTTGCTTGTACTGTTGCTTCCTTGGCCGGTCGGGACTCCTGATCCTTTCTTTGGCGTGGGCGCAGGTCGTATCTTTGTCCATCTTGAACTCCAGTTGTCTCCGTCTTTTTCTTCTTCCTACTTATATAAATATTACTGGATGACAATGGTCTTTTATTAATGTTATTGGGTCTATTTTTCTGCCACTTCCTCTGTAGTCCACTTGCCCCCGATCCATACGACCTTTTAATTCCTTTATCTAGCCGTTTTCTTTTATTTCTTGTTTCATTCGATAATGAGCTAGGCAGCGATCTGATAAGTGATCTGCGCTTATCGGCCCTATCCGTGTTTTTCTCAGATTGTTTTGATTTGAGATTTATCCCTTTTTCCTCTAACTCACGCTTTACCGCAGACATTTTATTCCCATATTGCGACTCATTTGATCTTTGATGTACGTTTTCCGAACTACTCGTTTCTTGACGTGAACCAATACTATCTGGGCGACCTGTTCCTAACCTAATCTCGTCACATTTCCTATGACGATATATTCTTATTTGATCAACATTAACAGTTAATCTTTTTCTTGACCTCCATATTACAATATTATTATTATTTCTTACTTCTAATACTCTATAGGGACCTTCAAATTTTTGTTTAAATTTGGAAAAGATTTTATTAGCTGCTGAACTTAAAGGGTGTGTCTCTAATAAGACCCAGTCATTTACCTTAATTTGTACATCCCGTCTTCGTCTATTATAATATCTTTCCCACCTTTCATGCTTAGTTTTCGTACTTAGTCTAGCTTCATGAAAGACTTTCTCAATATCTCTTACTGTAAATTCCGTTCCGTCTGAAATCATTACTAATTTTTCAAATGGGGTAATCAACTTTCAACCCAAAAATAATTCCGCAGGGGTTTTTCCCGTTGTTTCATTCACTGCCGTACGAATAGCATAAGCAAATTCACGTAAGAATTGGTCCCAAGTATCGTGTTGATCATTAACATAATTTGCAATCATTTGCACTATATCTCGATTAACTCGTACTGTCCTATTTGTTCGTGGCCTATATGCAACAGTCTTCACATGCCTTATGCCTAATCTTTCACTTAAATATTCAAAAATTTCGGATATAAATTGGGGACCGTTATCACTTATTAATTTTATTGGAGCTCCAAAACGAGATATAAAATTATCAAAAAAAGTATCCGCTATTATACGAGCCGAGGCCTTTTTAAGAGGTATAATTTCAGCCTATTTGCTGAAATGATTGGTAATTACTAAAACATATCGATTACGTCTTATTCTCGATATAGGATACGGGCCTAACAAATCTAACGTAACTATCTCATTTGGATAATTTGATACAATCGGATTTAATCGACCAGCTGGTAACGCGTTTTTATAATTATTAACTTGGCACATATGGCATGTAGAGACATATTGATCAATAAATTTTCTCATATACGGGAAATAACAAACGTCCCGAATTTTATGATAAGTTTTAAATCTACCCAGATGCCCCTCGATTGGCTTGTCGTGAAATTCGCGTAGGATGCTGTTTCTTAAAGACTTTGGAATGTATACACGCATTTCACCTAACGACATTGCGTGTTTCGCATAAAACAACAAGCCTTCAATTAGACGGAAGTCGTGGGACCAATTCTCACATATCGCATTAACAGTTATCTCCCGGGTTTTCCAAATATCTATAGATATGACCTAATTCTGGGTCATTCTTTTTCTCTGTTATTAACTGTTCCCGCGATGTAAGTACTAAATCTCTGATTATTGCACAATTAACTTTTTGTCCCATTATACTTTCAACAGGGTTTTTCGATACAATATTAGCTACAATATTTAACTTCCTTTCTGACACATCAACGCGCAAATTCTCTTCATCTACCCTATTATCTTCAACCAGCGAATCTGGAATCGCCAACGTTTTCTGATCAAAATCTAAAACGATCCTTGATCCATTTGTAAAATCACAACACACCAAGAATACATGGGTATTCCAAATCCGTCAACACAGGAAACAACCAAGGTTTAACAAATTCTCGGATTTGAATAATCAATTCTACAATTCCTATATTTTGGCATTTCGCTCCCTGTGCTGTGATCACCTGGGCTCGCGATTTTTTTACTTGTTTATAAAAAAAATATTTTTTATATATTTCTTCCGATATAAATGATTTATCTGCTCCGGTGTCCCATAGCGCTTTCAAAAATGTGTTATTTAATAAAATAGGAACATGGGGAAGCTCCGCGGGTGATATACATATCGGAGAAAGCTTAATTGGTATATCCACTGCCGATTCCTTTTGATTATGAACTTCATTAACTTTCACAACATTCAATCGTCCCCTTTGCATCCTATCGCCTCGACTGAAATTTTCACTCGAACCCCTATTTCTACGGTCTACTAAAATTATCATTTCGAAATTGGTATCCCCCTTCGTTGAATCTCTGATCACCATTCTGAAATCTATTCCTCCTCTCGAACCACCTATTACTTTGACGGCTATTCTCATAAGTACCTCTATAATCATTTCTGCCATTATTTGTTCTACGCCCAACCTCAGAATTTCTCCAGTTTTTGCAATTAGCATCAAAATTAGACATCCTATCCTCGTTTTGACTCCGTCTTTCCACATTCTCACTATTCTGTGAACCCCTTTTTAATTTGTAAGAATACCTCTCTTCAAATTTAGCTAAGATTTTCAAAAGTTGTACCGTGTTCTGCGGATTGCGAACTTCCACATAGTCCTGGACTTGTGGTTCGAGTCTAACAAAAATGTGATCAACCAATTCCGCCTGCGACATCCTTAGCTCTTAACTCTTATGTATTTTTAGCAAATCGTAAAAAAAAATCTGTTGGTTCCTGATTTCTTCCCTGCTGGGATGCGAAAAACTTCGCCTTCATTTCTTTCTTATTTTTGAAAGCTGCGCTTCTGAATACCTGCTCGAAATCCATGGATGTATCTTGCACTAGCACTGATCCAAATATTGAGTACCAATCTTGAGCCTTTCCCCTGAGATGACTTTTCAAATAAGCACATTCTAAGTTACTTGGTATTTCAAGTAACTGTATTTGATTATCTATGGTCTCGAGAAATTCGGTAACATTCTCAGACCCGGAAAAGCACATTTCTGGTAAAATACCAAACCCTCCTGCATTACCTAACCCAGAATTATAAAAATTGTTCGGGCGCCATTGCGACATGACCATCTGTCGATAGCTATGTCTTGGGGTTTCCGCGTAAGTTAGAGGTGTGGGATTATCGGAAGGATGAGACATTCTATAATTCTTAATATGACTTTTATTAAGAATTTAATTTAAATTACTTAGAGATATTGAACACAAACTTATATTAAGTGAGAATAAACCAAAGTACTCAGATCGCGCAATTAGATCACTTATCAATATAACTAATTATATCCGCCTAATCTCGATTCAATAATATACTAGTGTTCAGAATATATTCTCCCTACCTTGGTTGAATACTCAATGATAGTTACTTTCAGGTAGACTGATGGGCTCGTGTGCAATAGTATGCACCTTGTATAGATTAGCGGGGTGGGCGTCTTGATTCTAAACCGTCTATCCACACTTTTTCATCTCCGCACTCAGATTTCTCTAAATTGCCATTTTTGCTCACTAAACTTTCTATCCTTTTAAAGGTTATCTTATTTGCATCTTTGCTTCGTTTAACTTCTTGGATTTGGGTTGGAAAAGTTTTGCCATTAATCGTGGACGTCAAAGAACGTAGGGGTTATGTTAGAAGAAGAACGCGAGATATGTCACAACAGACGAAGGGTTTATTTTCATTTAAAAGCAAATAGCATTTTGAATGCATTTTTCCCATCCCAAGTGTTATTTGTATTTCATTTCAAACGATCTTATTGTCGAAACGCTTTGAATGACAAGTTTTTCCTGCTTTCTGACCACATACCACTCCTTGTTTTCTCATTATTTTGTGTAACTTTACCAGCTTTTAAACTTTTTTATAGTAGGACCTGAGATTCAGAATTCACACGGAAATTTATATCGTTTGAAGCCAGTGACATACTATTTTATAAACGTAGAAAGGAACTCTTAATATGACCATTAATAACATTTTACGACTTTTTGCTTACACACGTCCGGAGCCCCTGTAGCTAGGGGGGGGGGCTGTATCATTGATACTGGCCCCCTGATAAGCCCTGATGAGAAGGAATGTTCCTCAGAATTTGAAATCCATTCTTATTTTTCTCGAACTATGTTATGCTATCGGGAAATCGGGACTTATTTTGATTTTTCAATAACTATTTAATATTCAGCATATATATTCAACTTATTATAAATTTTATTTTGAGAAATTCACGAAAAATTTTGCTTGATCGAAAGAATTATAGGTGGTCTGCGGCCGCCCCCTGTTTCGGTCACCCGCGTGCGGTGCACACCTGCTAGGATCGGCCCTGTCTCTATGTACCAAAATCATTTATTATCCCTGTTCCCTTTTGGTTAGCTGACACCAGGAATCGTATGGATAAAAGGAATGTCCGTAGTGACCCCACTTTGGGATGGGAAGAAAGTTCCTAGTGAAAGATGTGTAAACATTCAAATTTTATGATTTAACATATACTCCCGACTGGAACCCTACAAATTTCAACATAAAAGAATACTGACATTAAACGCACAGAATACAAAATAAGGAAATAAGATACGTTAAATGAGAAAGAAGTACCAAATTCACACCAAATAATATTTCAGAAAATATATAAAATTTTTTGTTACAATTTTTTTTTTCAAATTTGATCCAAATGCCGGGCAGGGGTCCAGTTTGTCGGGCCGTAGAGCCGCCCTTGATGTTGGTAAGACAGTCTTCACATAATAATGTAGTCGTTCTACTGTTTCTGTTTAGCATATAGTTCGAATCATCCAGCTTCTAATAACATTTGACGATTAAAATTATTCGGATCTTGATCTTATTGAGGGTGAAATGAGACCTTAACACGTCCCTGCATACTCAGGAGTAATGAAACGAAATGCCATTTGTGTTCATACAATCTTCAGCAAAGTACCTTATAAGAGTATCTTTGAATGGTGATATGTATATATATATAAATGGAACAGTAAATTTGTTTTTGCACAAATAAATACCACCACTTTTAGAGCTCGACTCCTGTCTATCTGTTTGAGGGGCGAAGGTCGATGTTTTGATCCATGTTTTCTCATAATTAGAATCCAGAACTGATCCAACGAGTGGGTTTGGTGCACTTACCTAACCACCAAAACCCAAATTGTTTCGAGAACCTGTGAAATAAACTGCAACGGTTTCTTTGTAGAGCATGGTGCAGTAATTAGTGCCCAAGTAGAAGCCTTCTATTGATCAGAAGTAGTCAGAGCTCTGGAGATCATATCATTCTCACGTGGATGAGCGTTTATTAACTATATAGCAAGTGTTAGTGTTGATCTATATATTGCAACTCGGTTTATTGGCGGAATGCCCATAGGAACCAAGCTCGCCAGAAAAGGACTTAGAGCTATTTACCAGTTCACCGGGAAAACAAGCGCCCTCACATTCAGTTTTTATTAAATAAAATTTTAGCTTACGTTTTTTTTCAGATGTACACAAAAAGGTAAATTTATATAACTTACAGGTATTTTCATAACTTCAAAAAAAAAAAAAATACAGTTTTAAACAACAGATAAGTACATTATATATCAATAAGTATTTGGACACCTATGCAAATGAGGATATCTGTGGTCCTGATCTGTGTCACGTCTTTTGTACTTGAATATCGTATAGGAAGCAGCATTTGTATTAGTCGTATGCAAAATGCTATGAATTTCAGAGCTGTCTAACTTCTAGAATGACGTAATTGCCAGATATCATAGAAATAGCTGTGATCTTAAGGGACAAATCTAGTGACTTAATCATTCCAAAATCGATAGTGGATTTTGTGATTAAAAAGTGGGAGTGGAGATTGTCGGAATGTGTTTCGACCTGGTAGGTCCATGAAACTAAGAGATAAAGACCGACGAGTGCTGTTGAAAGAAATTTGGAAAAACCTCTCCAAACTGATGGCCCACATACTCCAGGAGTTCCAACAAGCATCTGGACTGTTGTTTCGATAAATACCATCCACAAAGAAGCATATTTGCTTGCTTTCCATGGTAAGGCTGCCCTCCATAAGCCTTTGATTATAAAATCCAATCACATGCTGCTCGGATGAGGTCACTTCAAAATTAGACCGTAGGTGAGTGGAAACGGGTTTTTTTTTTGGAGTGAAGAATGAAGTTTTAATCGCTATCAGTCGGATGGCAGAGTTTGGGTTTGATGTGTGCCTGGAGAACGCATTGTGCCTATAGTAAAGTTTACTAGAGGTGGAATTATAGTATGGGGATGTTTCTCGTGGTATGGACTTGATCCTAATTCATGGTAAGCTGAACTCCGACTCCTAATCCAAGCCACATGTCATGTTGTGAGGTCCACTACAGATTAGTATGATTGGATCTCCAGAATCGACTTGAATTCCTTAGAAATCCAGACGGATGTTTTGGATTGCCGAATTAAGGGGTCAGCAACCGTCTAAAATAGGTGAAAGAACTTACATGTCTTCTCCAAGCCAAGTGGAAGAAAATACCACTATCCATCATCCAAGCATTTGTGGACAGCCTGCCTCGGAGGGTTAAGATTGTAATTGCCTAAACCTTCCAAATATTAAATATGAATCAAATTTATTTATTTCTGTTATCATAAGTGGTTAATTACTTTTTTGTAGATATGTATTAACAACTTGTGTGTAGAACTGGAATTACACACATTCAAAATAGTACACTGGAATAAAGAATATACAAAGCTAAAAAGTAAACAGTAAATTTTCTTAAAGCAAAGTGTGTGAAGGAAAGTTCAAAATATAAATACATCCTTACTAATATTATAAACGCGAAAGTTTGTATGTGTTTGTTACTCTTTCACGCAAAACAACTGAATGGATTTTAATGAAACTTTACAATAATATAGCTTATACATCAGAATAACACATAGGCTATAATTTATAAAGATATTTTGTGAAGTGTCTAAAATATAACGATAATTGTCAAGTAAGTAGGAAAAAATTCTGCCATCTGGTAGCTATTCTGGCGTGCGTTGCAAAAAAAGCCCGCGTCAGCATATATTTATATTTTATGTGTAAAGCAAAACTTTCCCTTTTTGTTTTGTCTACGCCAGGCGCTGGCTTCAACTTTATTGCTTAGATGAGTGTAATCACTATTTTTTTTTATTTCAGAATAAAACTAGATTTCGAAGGGAGAGGTTGTGTTAAGTCTCTCTTTATTTGAATAGCTACTATTGATTTTTTTTCATGTGTAAGCCATTATCGCCAAAATAATGAACCATAAATACAAAAAAAAAAAAAAATTGATAGTTTATTTCTATGCACGCTTTTTTTAATGATTTTACTATGCACATTTGGTAGTAACAAATTGCTCCTTATATCAAAATAAATACTTTTATCGCTTCTGGTGTTTAAAGTAGATAAACTTTGTCTTACACACTACATGGTTTGGTCAAATTTGCATAATTTGTTAGTGATTAGTATTTAATTATAACGCTATAATTTTAATTGAATAGGCAGGTATTGCATTTTTTAAGTATAAAAATAATAATAACTACTGTACTGTATTTTTTGGAAGTGTAGAAAACGTACCTACTAAGAATTATGCCACGAAAGCGTAAGTCCCAAAGCTCTAATAAAGCTCGAGTTATGAAAGCCTTTTTTTCTGCTGGGCCGCATACATATGTCAGCCATTTCACGCGGGCCGCCCCATGAGAATAAATGGGGGGAGGGGAGAAATGCTTTAAGACCAAGGTAACATTGGAAATTTATAATGGGGAAAAAAAATTGATTAAAATATTATAACTACTGTTTCGCTGTTTTTAATTTTTTTTTATTTTTATTTTTATCACGAACACTAAATTAGAAGCATTTAAGAAACACTCCATAATTTCTGCATCAGTAAACGGTTTCATATGATTACCAGTAATATAACAAACCTCATAAAATATCTTTGTTACCGCTTTGATATTACCACTGACAAAGCACTTCGTTGCTGTTGCAAAGATTATTCAAGAAAGCCTATTTATCACCTCTTGAAAGAGATCCATGAGAAAGAGTGTGATTCCTGTTTATTGGTATTTTTTAAATACAGCGCTTTCGTGACAAATCAAACAATGACTGATCCATGTTTGTTTTTCACAACAAAAAAGTCAACCTCTCAATCGTCTTGAAACGATATATTTTCTTCGAATATTTTTCGCTTGTAAGATATGAGATAGTTAAAAATTAGTTTCACCCATAAAATTGTCGCTACTCCACTGTTGTCTGTTATTACTAACCGTAACCGTTCCAAACAGAAAAAGAATATTAATTCGTACCAGTATTACACCGACAGCAAAAAAGCAAAATTGATGCATTTGATTTCTTGACAAAGAATTTCCCACCAAATTTTTAATACGATGTTCTTAAATAAGGAAATTTCTCAGAGCAATGAGCTATGAGCGGGCCACTTGAAAAGGCTCGGTGTGCCGCATGTTGAGTATCGCTGAGCTAGACAGTTGCCAATTTGACTCTATCGCCAACATTTCGCTATGTTTCCATTGAATCGCCATTACGATTAAAAGAACGGCGTTGCTTGCGAATATTACAATTTTAACATAAACTAAATACAACAGAAAGTAATATTAACTATTACACTTTCACAGATATAAATTATTTACACTATTTTAAGCGTTCATTACACAAAATTTGTAACAATGTGTTACTTTTGTTGAACAGAGATCAGCTTAGGAAGGTGTTTTCAAAAATCGATCCACAAGAGAGCTACGGGGAGTTATAAATAAAAAAAAAATCATTTTTATCAGCTCTTAGATCTACAGACTTAAAATTTAACAAACGTTGTTTTTTTTGTTGTTGTTCAGCTGAGATATGCAAAAAGCTTTTTTTTTGTTTAATTTGCAATTCACTTAAGATTAACTCATTAAAAACTTCTTTATCGTTCAATCTGTATCGTTTAATTTTTTAATTCACCCGTGCGAAGAACGGGTATACCAGCTAATAGTTTCATAATGCAAATATACAAAGCTAAAAACAATAATTAATAAAACATAGGGTAAGAGAAAGGAAACAACACCCTAAAGCTTTTTTTGCAAATATATCTAGAACAATATAAATGTACCATGCATTGTTAGGTTAATTTTTTTTAACGTAAAGGAAGCAGAATATTTTTGGAAAAATCTTTTGCTATTTTAAAATAAGAAATTAACCTCATATGAATACTCGCATTATTAACTAAGGAGCCACAATTTACAAAATATATTTTTGAGTTCAATCAGAGGATAATGATTTTGTGATTGTGGAATGGAACCGCATCCCATCCACAGAGACGATTGGGGCTAATTTTTATTTTAAATCTATATAAATAATATGGAAACGAGCTGTAATTAGTTAAACATGGAACAATATTCCTAGGATAAACGTTAATACTAATGCTAATGTTTGGTAAGTATTTTTTCGCTAGTAAGCCGGTGTTCGAACGAGTCCAAAAATTCTCCCAGTCTTCAATAAGCTTATTTTGCTAACATTTTTATAAGACGAAGAAGTGAGTGGCTTTTCGCCATTCAAAGTATCAAGTTAACCACAGTAATCATTTATGTAATTGTAATAATTTTCATTATGGGCTCTAACCCCAAAAATATTATAAAAAAATTCGGTATAAAGAAAGTTTGTAAATATTTTTAATTAAATTTAAATAGAAAAAGTTATTTATTAAATTATGGAGGAACGAAATTTTGAGGATAGACAGTGGGGATAAAAATGTATTCGAACATTATTGGCAACTGTGTTGCAGACATCTCTGCTTGAAAGACAACGTTTTGAATGTAAGGTATCCGCGCGAACACGTTCGGAGTGCTTTTTGACAAAATAGCATATTTAAACATTACAAATGCTTTTTCAGGACACAATACCAATAAACACCAATATTTAAAATACATTGCCTAAATTTCATAAAAATCACAATTATATGTGAAATTTTAGCAATATCTTTATAAAACTTCAAAGCAATTAAACAAAAAAGTAATAAAATATTAGTAAAAGCATTACTAAAACAAATTAGATGCATTTATCTAGAAAATATACTGAAATTTTAACGTTTAATTAAAATTTTTAAATTTTGGAGCTCTTTGAGTAAACATTATAAGAAAAGTCACATTCTTTCTGAGACCGTTATTTAAAAATCAAGCCATAACTCAAAAAGTATTCATATAATGAGAAATATTTTTGTACATTCTCTAGAAAATAACATAAATATCAGGTTTAAAAAGTTTTATAGAAATACATTCGTAATATTTTGAGTTATCAGACGCGCCATGGTAGATTTTGAACATTTTAAATGCACACTTCTAGTAGACCAAGACCCACTTCCGGTTTTTCTAACTTTACGAACCGGATTAAAACTTGGCCTCTAGGTAGCGTAGAAACAAAGCAAAGTATGTTTTGTAAAGCCAAAAGAAAGCGCTATTCAATAAAATAAAAAGCAAAAATATCTTTCTTTCTCCGAATTTGGTCATTTTCAACGTGTTCGGATACCTTAAAAAGACAAGTTTCACGTGCGAAGGATGATTCCCTGGAAAACAGCGAAACTAGTCTCGGAATCGATTCTGTACCTCCCACTCCAAGGGATCTGTTAAAACAAGTAATATATATAAAAAAAAATTTTAACGTCAATTCCTACTTTGTTAAAAAAACGTACTGGTGCAATCTGTTGCAGCTAATTGTATAACTACAAGGAAAATAACGCAAAATAAATTTAAAATTAAAGAGTAAATTTTAATTAATGAATTAACATTTAAAAAAACTGTATTAGCATCAATTGTCATCCACTACAAGATTAAAAAAAATTTATTTGAATTTGATTGGATGAAAAGAAATTATTTTATTAACGATTGAAAATTCGAACAAGATAATGAATATTGTTACGTAGATCCGGGGTTCAAGGATTTTATGCAATTCAGTTGCAAAGAAAAAGACAGTTCGATAAACGGTCAAAGACTTAAAAATTAAAAAACAAAAAGTTTCAAACATTTCTTAAAAAACTATACCTAGTTTTCTGAGAAATCGCACGCTGTTTCTTTTCATTAAAATTTACTTAAATACATCCACTAGTTCGACAGTTACGAGCAGACAAAAAACGTTTTAAGTGGGAATTTTTAAAAACTGTTAAAGTCTCGAAAAAAAAATAAAACAAAAATCGCACAGTTGTTTTTACAAAATGCTCCTAGTTTTGTGAGAATTTTAAGGTCTTCCTTCTGAATCTAAGTTTGTGAAAATGGGGCCTTTCATGCGAAAGTTACGCGAAAAAAACGAAGTTTATTTTATGGGACTTAAAAAAATTTTCGAGAGGAATTTTTTAATTCATTTTAATTATTTCAGGGCAAATAATTCCTAAGCTAAGGGATCGATGGACAAAAAATTTACAGATTTTGAAAGTTCTCGTCGAGTACATTAAGACTATATAAAATTTTAAGTTCTAGTAAGGAAGGTGGGCCTTCCAGAAGGGGGTACCCGATCGACGGACGGGCGACAGGGGTAAAGCAACTCGTACAATTAAGGCAGTTTTCGCACGAAAAATATACCACGGGTAGGGCCAGTCGAGGTGAGCTGAAGATTCAATTTTCAAAGCTCTGAGCTCTATAGGGGCCCCTTGTGACGCGAGCAATCTTGGAGTTTTCATTTTTTGTCACTTTTTCAAACGCAAATAACTCCCGAACTGTTCCGACTATCTAAAATAACTACAAAGTTTCGTAAAGGTCTTGTCGAGAACTTTAAGATTCAATATTTATATTCTAGCCTCATGGGGTGGTCCTCCAAGGAACAGGGCCCTTTTTATCACGGGGCCCTGTAAGTCCTAAACTTACGGGAATATTTGAACTGCTGATTGAACCCGTCTAGAGGAACTTTCAACTTAATGTTCTAAGTGTGTTGTGTGGTGTCATTTGGGGCTCCGGAGTTCGCTAAAGTGTTACGTAACATCCTTTCGAATTGCAATTTCTTTTTTAGACGAATAACAAATGAACTTTTTACAGTTTTTAAAAACGCTATACATTTTCAAGAAGGTTTAGTCAAGTAGATTCCAATGATATGGAATTAAATACTTTAGCGTCAGACGGAGGTCCCCCACAGAGTGGACTCTCTTTAATTACGAGACCCCGTAACTCAGAAACTTACGCGAATACCCTTTTGAAAATTAAACCGGGAATAGAACCTGTAGAAGGGAACGTACGAATAGATGTTCAAAGCTCTAGGTCAAAAAAGGGGCCTAGAGCCCCGAAGAGAATTGGGTTTCCAACTTTTCAAAGTTTCAAAAATTCATAAAAAAAAAGTTACCGACCTTTTTTTGTGAAAATACCTCATTTTTCCAGGAATACGAAGCTCTTCCTTCTCCATTAATTTTTTTCTTCCTGAATGCATTTTTGCAAAAGCTACGATGTTACGTACTCATTACGTCATCCCTGGTCACTGTGTCTTTCTGGCTGGGGAGAAATGGAACAATTCCCCTTTTGTGTATTTCTTTTTCTGTGTGTGTTGTTTTTTTTTCGTTTTTCGTTCGAATAGTTGCTTTCGTAAAAATGGCAAATTCGTTATTTCGCATTTAAATTAAAGCATAAGAGCTATCGACACGTGTATAAAACATGTACATCGCAGCATTTTTGCAAAAGTTACGAGAAGAAAGAAAATATTTTTTTGAGGAGTTTCGCAGAACGATCAAAGACTCAAAAATTAATAGAACGGAAAGTTTTCAACTTTTCATAAAGAAAAGTACCTAGTTTTGTGAGGAATCACACTCTGTCCTTTTTCATTTAAATGTTTTTAAATACATTTATTTTTAAAAAAAGTTACGAGACGAAAAGAAACGTTTTACATGGGAGTTTCGAAAAACGGGTAGACTCAAAAACGAATACAATAAAAACCGCAACACATTTTTGAACTGAAAGTATCTAGTTTTCTGAGCAATTTTAAGGTCTTCCTCCTCAATCGAAGTTTTTTTTTTTATAGTGGGGCCATTTTTACGAAATTTATTACGAAAAAACCTCCAATTTTTTTACCTTACCTTGGAAAAAGGCTAGAGTTTCAAAAATACTTAAAAAAAAAAAAAAAACTATTTTGAATTGTTTTTATCACAACCGTATGTTTGTGAGAAATGTTAAACTATTCATTCATCTTAAGATTTTCTCTTAAATACATCTATTTTTAAAAATTTGTTGGATGAAAATAGACGTTTCTAAGTCAAAATTCGAAAATTTTTCAAAGTCTCGAAAACGAATAAAACGAAACAATTCAATCTTTTTTTTTTCATGGAAAGCCCTTTTTTTTGTCGGGAATGTTGACGTCTTTTTAAGTTTTCGTTTTTCGTTTTTTTTTGTTTTTTGTTTTTTTGAAAGTTATTAAAAGGGAAAAAAAGAAAAGAAAATTTAGATATTATCTCGAACATCTCGAACAATTATCCGCTTCATTTTTCATGTTTGGCAACGACTACAAGTACGCCCGATCAGCCTATATTGAGTTACAGGTAAAAGGTAAATTCCACAGGCGAGAACTTACCTGGAAAATCGTGCTTTGCTAATAACTCCCGAAATAATAAGACTAACTGAAAGTCTATACATTTTCGGAAAGGTCTCGTCGAGCATGACAAGAAAATATAAAACTCTGAGTTCTACCCCCGGGATAGGCCCCCACGGGGCGAAAACCCCTTTCTGGAATTCGCCCCGCGTAACTCCGAAACTTACGCGATAAAAAATAGAACCGCGGAAAAAACTTGCGTTGGGGAACTTTCGACTCAATTGGCTAAGCAGTGGTGCAAATTTGAGCCCCGGGGTCACACCAAACTTTTTGAACTATCTACAAAAGCTTTACATTTTCTAAAAGCTCTCGTCGATTAGATCACAAATACATAAACCTCTAAACCGTGGTACAATTAGGGCTCTCGTGGGACGCCGGGGCCCGAAAATATAGAAAAAGAGCCCTAAATTGAAATTTACGGGAATTTCCGAAATCCAACTTCAAATTCGAGTTCGGCGCTTTTGAGTCCACCTAGTACCATGTTTTCGTGAAAACGGCAAGCTCGTAAAGGAAGTTATTCGAAAAAAAAAACCTTTTTTTTTACGGGTTTTTAAAAAAATTTCGAGAGTTTTTTATTAACTTTTCGGGGCCCGTATTTCCTTAACTAATAAGCCTATCAACAAGAATTATACAGATTCAGAAAAGTCTTCTTGAGTGAATTCCGAAAATATAAAATTATTAATTCTGGGCCCAGAGGAAGGCCCCCTGGGGGTCGGGGCCTATTTCGGAAAGAGGCACCGTAACTCCGTAACTTACGTGAATTTTCTCATGAAAACTGAATCAACAATAGAACCCGCATAGAGGCATTTAAAAATGAAATTTTCTTAGCGATTACGCAATTAGGGCCCTCTGGAGCCACTGGGCCCAAAAAACATAGATAAAGGGCCCTAAATTGAAAAGTTACGGGAATTTCAAAAATCCAACTTCGAGTTCGGCGCAGAGTTGCCAGAAACTTACGCAGCAAAGTAGCACGAAGAGGGAAAAAAAGTAGAAAAAAGTAGCGAATCTCTCTCTCGATTCATAAATATAATGTTTTTAATTTTGCAAAACTGTTCCAAAAAATACTTTAAAATGCTTTAATTATTTGATTCATTTAAAATACATTCAAATTCTTCCTGCTAAGTATCGTGATCTGCTGTATCATTTTTATAAATTTCTGAATTATATTGAAGCATTTGCGGCGATGGAATGATATCAACGCAACAAGTACCTTATTCTTCCAAAGTCATTTTGATTCTGAGAAGTGACTCAAACAGTTCGAGGCACATTCGATTTCTTAATTTTGTCTTTTTTGACGTCACTCTGGAAAATGCCTTTTCTACAGTGGCATTACTTATGGGTAGGCTTTAAAGCAAATATAGCTAAATCTCTTAAAAATGGATTTCCAACTGCGTCTTTTAAATTGAAAATGTGACACCACAAAATAATTATTCATCATTTAAAAGCTCTGATTCAAATAGAAAAATATCTTTCAACTGTATGTTGAAAATTTGTCTCCATTGATTCTCCAGAACATATAATTTAGATTGGTCTTCTAATTCTAAAGGCATATATATATAAAAAAAAAAAGACCATTTGAATTTAAAAAAATATCAGGGGAATAAATCTTTTATCTTCTTTAAAGTTCCATAATTTGAAGGGATTCGGTTCACATGAAATCTTGAGAAAATTATGACATCTTTGATAGATTTCTTTAGTAGGTTCTGTAGAAATTATTTTACTTTTGTGCTTGTCAGTTTATTAAAAAAGACATCCACCAAGTATTTCAATAGGCAAATAAATGTTTGTCAACTTCAAGATTCACACATTTAGGGTAAATTCTTCTTCTTAAAATAGTAGGGAGCAATCAGTAATTTTATCCCTTTGAAAGCGCAAATTCTGCTAAAATTGGCAGCTATATATAATTTAACAATATTTAATTCACTCCTTGTATTAATTTAAGTAGAGGGATGGTAAGACAAGTAGTTGATTGGAAAGAGAGGAATCCAGGCAGTAGCGTAACGGAGAATATTAGGGCCCCTTACAAAGTCAGCTTTTGGACCCCAAGCCCTAATACGAATTTAGCATTAGTCAGGCTTTGAGCAGCTTAGAATCCCTGGGTTCCCCGCAATGCGAGGGTGTACGTTACGCCACTGAATCTAGGTCAAAACCTTTCAAAAGGGATTTAATCAGCAGCGAAAAGTTTTAAAAAGTAGCGAAATTCGCGAAAAATCGCATGATCTGGCAACACAGGTGGCGCCTCCGAGTCTAACAAGAGCTGTTTATAAACTGCAATTTCATAATAAAGTTGCTTCACGACAATGAGACGCCAGTTCGGAATCACGCCACAAGGATACTAACATTTCCTCGCGCTTTGAATCAGTGTGTAAATTTCGTATGCTTGATATGTTTACTTCTTGTGTGTGAAGCTTATTTCTGAAATTTTATTTATTTTTTTTCATTTTTGCATTATCTTTGTTTAATAATTAGGTATGAAGTATTTTTCGTAATTTTTTAGCATAAATTTTGTTTCGGTTTAGTATATTTGTCATTTGGTGTTAGTGTGCGAAGATGGCGGCTACTTGCAGTTTGTTTATATATTTATTAATAGATCTAGATTATTTTTTAGCATCCTTATAATAAGTCTGTGACGGCTCATGCGTCCTTTCTCTAACATAACCTCTGTGTTCTTTGGCGGCCACGATTAATGGCAAATCTTTTCCAACCCAAATCCAAGAAGTGAAACGAAGGACAGATGCAAATAAGATAACCTTTAAAAGGACAGAAGTTTTAGTAAGAGCGATGGCAATTTAGAGAAAGTTCAGTTCAGAAAAGGTGGAAGTGTAAATTGACGGCCTACCCAAGAATCACGAAAATCTCGCCATTAATACAAGGTACATACCATTGTACTCGAGCCTAACGGAATATCTGAAGTTGATTGAACCGCTGCTTGAAAATTCAAGGTAGGAAGATTATTTACCGAATTCAAATATATTATTAGGAATGAGATTAGGCGGAATATATAATTATATAGATAAGTGATCCAATTGCGTGATCTGTGTTAACTACGGCTACGTGTTTTGGTTTATTCTCACTTAATATATATATATAAGTTTGTTCGATATATAATTTAAGTTAAACTCCTGATAAAAGTCATATTAAGAATTCTAAAAATGTCTCTTCATTTCGAGAATCCCACACCTCTAACTTACGCTGAAACCCCACGATATGGTCGACAAAGATCGACCATATCACATTGGCGCCCGAACCGTATAATTTATATGACTCTGGGTTAGGTAATGCCAGCGAGTTTGGTATTTTACGAGAAATGTGCTTTTCCGGGTCCGAGAATGTGAATGAATTTCTCGAGGCCATAGACAATCAAATAAAATTACTAGAAATACCTAGTGATTTAGCATGTGCTTATTTGAAAGGTCACCTCCGGGGAAGGGCTCAAGATTGGTATCAAATATTCAGATCAGTGTTAGTGCAGGATACCAACACGGATTTCACTCAGCTAAAGGCTGAGTTAGCGAAAGCTTTCCCCGCAATCAAAAATAAGAAAGAGTTAGAAGCGAGGTTTTTCGCGTCCCAGCAGGGAAGAAATCAGGAACCAACAGATTTTGTTTACGATTTGCTCAAAATACATAAGAATCTAGAACTAAGGATGTCGCAGGTGGATTTGGTTGATCACATTTTTGTTAGACTCGAACCACAAGTCCAGGACTACGTGGAAGTTAATAATCCGCAGAACACGGTACAACTTTTGGAAATATTGGCTAAATCTGAAGAGAGGTATTCTTACAAATTAAAAAGGGTTTCACAGAATAGGGATAATGTGAAAAGACGGAGTCAAAACGCTCATAGGATGTCTAATTTTGAGGATAATAGCAGAAACTGGAGAAATTCTGAAGTTGGGCGTAGACCAAATAATGGCAGAAATGATTCTAGAGGTACTTATGAGAATGGCCGTCAAAGTAATAAGTGGTTCGAGAGTAGGAATAGATTTCAGAATGATGATCGGAGATTCAACGAAAGGGGATACCAATTTCGAAAAGAAGATCGAAATGATAATTTTAATAGAGGGGACCGCAGAAATAGGGGTTCGAGTGAGAATTTCAGTGGAGGCGATAGGATGCAAAGGGGACGATTGAATGTTTTGAAACTTAACGAAGTTCAAAATAATCAAAAGAAATCGGCAGTGGATATACCAATTAAACTTTCTCCGATATGTATACCACCCGTGGAACTTCCTTGTGTTCCTATTTTATTAAATAACACATTTTTGAAAGCGCTATGGGACACCGGAGTAGAAAAATCATTTATATCGGAAAAAATATATAAAAAATATTTTTTTTATAAACAAGTAAAAAAATCGCGAACTCAGGTAATCACAGCACAGGGAGCGAAATGTCAAAATATGGGAATTGTAGAATTGAATATTCGAATCAGGCAATTCGAAAAACCTTGGTTTTTTCATGTGTTGACTGATTTGAAATACCCATGTATTCGTGGAGTTGATTTCATAAGTGGATCAAAGATTGTTTTAGACTTTGATCGAAAATCGTTGAAGATTCCCGATTCGCAGATAGAGAGGGTGGTTGAAACAGTTGAAGATGAAAATGTTGAAATAGATCTGTCTAAGACAAAGTTGGAGGATAAGCAAAAACAGGAATTACAAAATTTTTTTAGTAGTTTTAAGGGATTGTTCTCAGACAAACCAGGTCTTACTCATGTTTTATACCATGAAATTGATAAGGAAGATAATCCACCAGTAGTTTCCAGGCCGTACAAATATGATCGGCAAAAACAAACGATAATAGATTATCATATTAACAAAATGTTAAGAGAAGAAACCATTGTTCCAATTCAATCTCCGTACGCGTCACCGGTTGTGTTATGTAAGAAAAATAGTGGGTTACCATCGGATAATCCGGAAGCATATAGATTTGAGGTAGACTATAGGAAACTAAATTCAATCACTAAGTACCCACGATACCCCTTACCGTTAATAGATTATTTAATAACCAATATCCCCTATACGCGACAATAATGTCACCTCTTGATCTAAGAAGTGGGTACTTTCAAATGACAGTAAACCCCAGTGATATTATTAAGACCGCATTCGTAGTAAAAAGTGGCACTTACGCATTCCGGCGTATGCCATTCGGCTTATCAGGGGCAGCTCCCAATTTTCAAAAGGCAATTGACCTAATCCTGAAACCGGTGATAGGGAAGTTTGTGAATGTTTATATGGACGACGTAATTATTACGTCTCCATCGTTCACTCACCATGTTGAGCATTTAAGGGAGTTTTTTTCGTTATTGCAAGATGCAGGATTGATATTAAATAAGGATAAATGTAAATTTGGGTGCGATGAATTGAAGTATTTAGGATTGATTATTAGTAAGGAAGGAATCAAAACGGATGAGACAAAGGTTCGAGCCATACTAGAGATGAAACCCCCACGGAACTCAAAGGAGGTGTCCAAAGTTTTTGGGTATGTCCCAGTGGTACGCGAAATTTATTAAAAATTATGCTGATCTGTGTGAGCCCCTTTTTAATCTTAAACGAAAATTAAAAAAATTCGTCTGGTCCACTGATGCGCAGAAGGCATTCGACGCGGTCAAGGCGGCCATAACAAAGGCGCCAGTTTTAAAGTTGCCGGAGTTTAAAAAGCCCTTCGAATTATTTACAGTTGCCAGTTCAATAGGTTTGGGAGCAGTTCTCAATCAAGAACAAAGACCAGTTATATTTGCTACACGTACTCTGAACAACGCGGAGAGGAATTATACGGTAACCGAAAGAGAATGTCTAGCAGTAGTATGGGCGTTGAACAAATTCCGAACATATTTAGGAGCGATGCCAATTAAAGTTATTACAGATCACTCTGCTTTAACACGTTTAACGCATGGAAAAAATTTGTCGAGTAGGATGGTCAGATGGGCACTCAAATTAGCGGAATTTAATATAGAATGGGAACATAGACCTGGAACTCAAAATGCGGTGGCGGACATTTTATCTCGAAAAACAGTTGAAAGTATAATGGGAGAAAAAGTTAATTGTGCAATAATCGGAGATCTAGTACTTACGTCGAGAGAACAGTTAATAACAGAGCAAAAGAATGACCCAGAATTAGGTCATATCTATAGATATTTAGTAACCCGGAAGATAACTCTGTTAATGCGACGATATGTGAGAATTGGTCCCGCGACTTCCGTTTAATTGAAGGCTTGTTGTTTTATGCGAAACACGCAACGTCGGTAGGTGAATTGCGTGTATACATTCCAAAGTCTTTAAGAAACGACATCTTACGCGAATTCCACGACAAGCCAATCGCAGGGCATTTAGGCAGATTTAAAACTTATCATAAAATTCGGGACGTTTGTTATTTCCCGTATATGAGAAAATTTATTGATCAATATGTTTCTACATGCCATATGTGCCAAGTTAATAATTATAAAAACGCGTTACCAGCTGGTCGATTAAATCCGATCGTATCAAATTATCCAAATGACATAGTTACGTTAGATTTGTTAGGCCCGTATCCTATATCGAGAGTGAGACGTAATCGATATGTTTTAGTAATTACCGATCATTTCAGCAAATGGGCTAAAAATATACCTCTTAAAAAGGCCTCGACTCGTATAATAGCGGATACTTTTTTGATAATTTTATATCTCGTTTTGGAGCTCCAATAAAATTAATAAGTGATAACGGTCCCCAATTTATATCCGAAATTTTTGAACATTTAAGTGAAAGTTAGGCATAAGGCATGTGAAGATTGTTGCATATGGGCCGCAAGCAAATAGAACAGAACGAGTAAATCGCAATCTAGTGCAAATTATGTAAATGATCAACACGATACTTGGGACCAATTCTTACGTGAGTTTGCTTACGCTATTCGTACGGCAGTGAATGAAACGACGGCAAAAACCCCTGCGGAATCATTTTTGGGTCGAAAGTTGATTACCCCATTTCAAAAATTAGTAATGGTTTCGGACGGAACTTAATTTGCAGTAAGAAATATTGAGAAATTGTTTGGTGAAGCTAGACTAAAAGTCTAAAAACGAAAACTAAGCATGAAAGACGGGAAAAATATTATAATAGACGCAGGCGGGATGTACAAATTAAGGTAGATGACTGGGTCTTATTAGAGACACACCCTTTAAGTTTGTAACATAGCCATCTGTCGATAGCTATGACGTGGTGGGTCCGCGTAAGTTAGAGGTGTGGGATTATCGGAAGGATGAGACATTCTATAATTCTTAATACAACTTTTATTAAGAATTTAACTTTAATTACTTATATAACGTACAAACTTATATTAAGTGAGAATAAACCAAAGTATGCCGATTATCTAAGTCAGATCGCACAACTAGATCACTTATCCAAAATATAATTTATTATCTGCCTAATCTCACTTTCTATATTATACTATCGTTTAGAATATAATCCTCCTACCTTGGTTGAAGACTCATCGATTCTGATACTTGTAAGTAGATAGATGTACTCGTGTACACTTGCTCCTCCTTATACATATTATTATCGAGGGTGGGCGTTTCCGTCTTTCTTGTGAGTAGGCCGTCTAAACACTTGTTCCAAACTATTCCACACTAAGCTTTCTCTAAGATTGCCATTCACTCTCACTAAACTTTCTATCCTTTTAAAGGATATCTTATTTGCATTGTTGCTTCGTTTTTCCTCTTGGAATTGGGTTGGAAAAGTTTTGCCATTAATCGTGGCCGTCAAAGAACGTAGGAGTTAAGTTAGAAGAAGAACGCGAGAGATGTCACAAGTTCAGCAACGAATAAGATATTCGCGAAATTCAAGCAAAAATTTGAAGGTCCGTATAGAGTGTTAGAAGTGAGAAATAATAATAATATTGTAAGATGAAGGTCAGGAAAAAGGTTAACCGTCAATGCTGATCAAGTAGGAATATATCGTCATAGGAAATGTGACGAGGTTGAGTTAGGAACAGGTCGCTCAGATAGTATTAGTTCATGTTAGGAAACGAGTAGTTTGGAAAACGTTAATCGAAGATCAAATGAGTCGCAATATGGGAAGAAGAAAGGGTCTGTGGTAAAGCGTGAGTTAGAGGAAAAAGGGATAAATCTCAAGTCAAAGCAATGTGAGAAACACACGGATAGGGCCGATAAGAGCGGATCACTTATCAGATCACTGCCTAGCTCCTTTTCCAGTAATAAGACAAGAACTAAATAAAGCGTCCAGATAGGGGAGTTAAACGTTCTTATGGATCGGAGTCAAGTAGACCACAGAGAAAGTGGCAGAAATGTAGACCCAATAACATAAATAAAAGACCATTGTCATCAGATAATATTTATATAAGTAGGAAGAAGAACCGGATGGAAGCAGCTGAAGTTCAAGATAGGAAGGAATACAACCTGAGACCACGCAAAAGAAAGGATCAGGAGTCCCGACCGGCCAATGGAGTAACATCGAACCAAGATAGGAATAGCCGAAGAGAAAACTACAAAGCCTACATCAGGCAACATACGGGATTACAGAGCAACCGAGGAATGAGAAGAGGAGCGAACAGTGATAACACCTTGTCCATGGAAGTACTGGTGGGAGACAAGCCATAAAAATCAGGTTGTATTGTTTCATTTTTATGTTCTTTCCAACAAGTGGTCGGAAGAATTATTGCAAAGAAGGAAGTCTCGGGCGGTGCTTAAAAGTTATAATCCAAGCAAAAGTTGACACTACAATGAGTGTATATTTTTTTTGAACTTTTGACTTGTAAAATTTTTTTCTCAATTGATATAGAAAACAATTGTAACTATGCATTTGTTTACTTCGATGTATGACTTCGTGAGATGCAACAATTCCTTTGGTTATTTTTTTTAATGATTTATTGAAAAATGTTTGTAATTGTATAGTGTGTATATATATGTTGTTGTATTGTTCCGTATTAAGGTGCATCTGGTTCAGAAAACGCGGCGTAGTCAAGGCACTAACAATAATATTAATAGCACTGCGCGGCTCATTGGGAGTTTGACGGAACCAGATGCGGGGTGGACATGAAAGTTTGTTGTAATTTAAAAATGATATATAATGCATAAAAATTGTGAAACATACTGGTATTATGTAAATATAGATGTTGCCAAGTAACTTAAAGAGTTTTCATTTCAGGGTGACAGACCCTGAATTCAAATGTATCCTCAACTTGGAGAAGAAACAACCAGTCTCCAAGCTCATATGTACCCTGGAAGGGATGGAAATGAAACATATAATTGTATAGTAGCTTAAGTAGATATTTAAGTAGCGTTAAATAGTTAAGTACATATGTAAAAGTGAGAATATACCATGATTAAAATGCAAAACTTTTAATGTTGGTCTAGTTAATGGAGTAAAATTTATTGTGTCTGTCACACAAGAGTTCAAATTAAAAAGGAATATTAAATTTAATTTTTAAGATGAATAATGAAAATTAAAGTTAAATATTGGAAATTAAGATTTAAAATGAGGATTCAAGGTTAAAATTTAAATAAGAAAGTGAGGAGATTCAGAAATAAAAATTTAGGCACGTAATTTCTTAAGGGTCAAGTGGACCCTTGAATAAATCACGTTTTTCTTCTTGGAGGGGTTGTGACATCTCACGCGTCCTTTCTCTAACATAACCTCTGTGTTCTTCGACGGCCACGATTAATGGCAAATCTTTTCCAACCGAAATCCAAGAAGTGAAACGAAGGATAGATGCAAATAAGATAACCTTTAAATGGACAGAAGTTTTAGTAAGCGTGATGGCAATTTAGAGAAAGTTCAGTTCAGAAAGGATAGAAGTGTAAATTGACGGCTTACCTAAGAATCACGGAAATCTCGCCATTCATCCAAGGTACATGCCATTGTACGTCAGCTTAGAGGAATATCTGAAGTGGATTGGACCGTTGCTTAATTTTCAAGGTAGGAAGATTATATTCTGAATGCGAATATATTATTAGGATTGTGAGAGTAGGCGGATATAATATAATTATATAGATAAGCGATCCAATTGCGCGAACTGTGTTAATTACGGCTACATGTTTTGGTTTATTCTCACTTAATATATGTTTGTTCGATATATAAATAATTTAAGTTAAATTCTTAATAAAAGTCATATTAAGAATTCTAAAATGTCTCATCATTTCGAGAATCCCACACCTCTAACTTACGCTGAAACCCCATGATATGGTCAACGAAGATCGACCACATCACAGTGTCAAATCAGATAAAAATGAGTGGTATGATAAAATAAGGGGGTCTCTACAGGATAATGAAGCCATAATGTAATATTAATGTTGGAGTACTTTTATATCTGAAAAATTCCAAATAGGGGGGGGGGGGCCTATTCTTTAAAATTAGTCGAAGACAGCCTTAATGCCAGGAAATAGGGGTGCCCTATTTTTTAAAAAATATGAATATCCTTTTATAATTGGTAACATTGGAAATTTTTTTCCCACTGGCGTACCGCTATAAATATTATGCATATTTTTCTCTGAGTTTGATTAAAAAAAAATATTAGTGAAGAAGAGTAGAACATAAAAATGTTTTACGATTAAAAGGAGTAATTATCTTACATGATGATAAATTTCACTAAAATTCTTTCATTTCACCTTTTTAAAGCGACCAACGGTCAGTCTGATCCCGTTCAGTACTAAATAGAATAATTTTTCTGGAAGAACTTCATGAAACAATTCTTAACAAAAAATATATAAAAAATAATTTTTTTAAGTCAATTCCTACTTCGTGAGAAAAACCTATTGGCGCCTTCTGTTGCGGATAAATCTAAATTTTACAGAAATAATGCATTTGAAATAAAAAAAATAATAAAATTTAATTAATGCATTAATATTTGAAGAAACTGTGTTAACATCATGTGTCATCCAGAACAAGTTTAGAAAAATGAATGCAATGGAAGATTAAAAAGTATTTTATTAACGATTGAGAATTTGAGCAAGATATATATATATATATATATATATATATATATATA
>BMAV01008481.1:36332-55765 GCA_019973955.1 Trichonephila inaurata madagascariensis
TTATTCCTCTTTCAGCGAGAACTTCGTTAGGAGTAGTGCATTTAGTTGTATTTGTCAGAGAGAAATAATTTATGCTTATATTATTAAGTTCAGACTAGTAGTCTTTTATCCTGTAGTATCTGACAAAGAAAGAATCTGATTGAGGACTTACTGAGTTACCTTAGAACTGTAAAACCAGCTAAGGAAAATTAATATAGTAACGGAGTGAGCGGAATAAAGACGTTTAATATTTTGATCTTCTGAAATGGATGTAAATATAATTAATTTTTCTTTATTTAATTTGGTGTAATAATTAACACCATAATTGCACTAATTATCAAAATAAATATTAAATTTTGAATATAATTTTTGCATATGATAATCCCATGGGAGTCAGTGTTAATTATTAAATTTGTTTTTCGTTTACTATTAACAAATTTATTATTAAATACATTGTACAGTAATGATAAATTGATAAGTATATTATATCAATGTAAATGTGTATTTTATTATTTATTATGTCGGAATGTATTTATAGTTTTGCTCTTTCTTTCAGTAAATTAATATATATATATTTTAAATAATCTTTTATTTTTGATTTTTCAATATACTCGTGGCCCCCTTGTAGGGTTATCACGCCCCCTTAGGGGGCGCTCCCCACAGTTTGAGATGTGCAAGTAGAAAAATATGTGCAAAGATGAAAACAGAATTCATTTTCTTCGGATTATTGAGGAATCTTTAAATCATTAAGTCAGAGAAAGGAGTTCAAAATCTCCTGGGACCGCGACGTCAGGCTGATACTTAAAGGGGGATCGGACGCTTAAGAACCGCGGACCCAGTCAAAAGGGCATCCAACCTTGTATATATTTTCACCCCGAATTTCTCCTACTGACTATTCTCTCTTGTTAACGTGACACTGAAGATTGACCTCACCATTTTGAACCTCGGTCAGGTAACGAGAATGATATTTTTCCTGAAATCCCACTTTCCAACCTTCCACATCACGTCCACGTGAGGATTTTGAGATTCGATATTTAACGTCTATCACACACACAGCCCCTTTATGCAACGAGTCTTTTGGGGAACGCGAATCCATTATTCCACATCGACTACACGGGCCTCGATTTTGCGACCATGACCAATCGTCTACTCAAATCATTTTCAATAATAATTTTCGGGAGAACTTTGAGATCCAGTTATGTCATTTCGAGCCTAGTAACACTGAAGACCCGCCGTTCGGAGGGGGCTGATGCACATAAAATATGTTGAAGCTCAAACGTCCTCCCGTGGAAGTTAGGAGAGGGGGGTGCCAGCTCAGGTGTCATCCTCATCACTTGAGCTTGGTTCAAAATGACGAGGTCCGTCGCCAAAAGCCCTCGAAAAACTGCATAGTGTGATGTTAACCCCTTAACTGCCACTGGTGTATATATACGTTTCGCTTAGCCAGTGTTTTAATTGTCCTAGACGTATATATATACGTCTTTCCCAAAAACGATGTTTTCTTTTCACTGCTGTCTATAAAATTATTCCGAATGTTTTGGAATGAAATAAAAAGAGCTTGACAGGGTTTACGAAGGATTTTCTTATTTATTCCCTGCCTCCTCCTCCCCCCATAATACTCCCCATACATTTGTATACGTGCAAAACTGTGGCATCGGGGAGCGAATCGCGAAACTTTTAATCGGCAGTTAAGGGATTAATTAGAAACCGTACAAATTATCAAGATAAGCGTTAATTTTCGCATATAATTTTATACATGAAAAGTATGTGGGGTCACTGACAATTATTAAACTTATTCTTAACTTAGCATTGTTAAGTTAACTATAAAATGTATTGTGCAGAACTTATACATTTATAAGTGTATTACATCGGTGCAAATGTTGTTTATTTATTTTTTATTAAGTCAGATGTATTTTGTTTACTTTCAATAAATTAATAATTTTTTAAAATAATCTTTTGTTTTTTCGACTTTTTAATATGCTCGCGCCACCTAGGTGGGGGGGGGGCGCCCCACAGTTTGAGAATCGCTGGGTTATATGAAAATTGTCTTCCGCTTTTAAATTGATTAGCGTTTGATTATAACGAAAACATTAAAATTCAATCTATATGCGTCGTGTATAAATGTAAGAGCGAAATGTACACGTAAAAAAATATATTTTACCTTGTTTATTTCTATCCTATCAATGCAGTTAAATTTATACTTATTTATATTATGTAACATCGCCTCGTTCATAAATCAAGGAGAGGGTATATATTGTTATAATTTAAGCAAATTTTAAACTTTAAAAGTTACTCAAAGTAATATTTTCCCCATTCATAAGCGTTTCTCAAACTGAGGGGCGCGTCCCCCTAGGTGGGCGGGATAACCCTACGAAAAGTCGAAAATAAAAGATTTAACCCTATATCTACTGACGCGGTACTTATAAGTACCACTCACTTTAAAATAACATAGAATAACCAAAATTTTACGAATATTCGGACAATACTTAGCAGGAATATTCTTTGAAATCCACTCTTACAAGATATATGGCAGCACGGGTTCTATGATGAGTATTTTAGCGGGGAAGACGAATAGTTTTATAGCAGAAATTGCGTTTTCAGCGGATTGCGAAGATTGTCATTTTTGTCCCGAAAAAATGGTTAATGTGAAAATTTAAGTGTCTTATTTTTTATATGTTAATGAAGACCTTAGAAAATGATTTGACTCTTTATTTTAAGTGAACAGTGTATATAATTAATTTTACAGTGGATTATATTTAATTAATTAATTAGCTCTAACGGATTAAATTTCCCAAAGTTGAGTGTTTTGTTTATGTATATCCCTTAATTTTCAATGTAGTGATCCAAAAAAAAAAATATTGCGTGAAAAAAACTGCAGTAAATCATAAGGCGGTAGGTTAAAATAGTTATTGATTTATTGAAAGGAATCCAAACAAAATATATTCTCTCATAATTAAAAATTAAATGTATATTTATACTGATATAGTTTAAATTGTACATTGCTGCACAATGTATTTGATAATTACGAGTAATTTATTAATATTAAATTAAAACCCGATTTAATAATTACTAGCGACTTGTCATGTACGAAATTATATACAAAATTTAATATTTTTCATGATAATTTGTCAAGTCCTATTGTAGCTTTATCGTCAAAGTGTATGATTATTGCATTCCATCCACTGTCATTGTACGAAGGAAAGTTATAACTGAAAATAGGGTCGCAAATGTTGAAAGTTTGGGAAGCACTGCCCTACATATAATATTGCAATCTTTTGTTAGTTAACGAAACGTCAGTCGAATACTCCAGAGAACGGATCCTTCCATCAGTTTTTCTACTATGACGTTACATGTACGTCACGGGAGCCTGTCAATAAAACTGAATTACGGAGCGAAACTTTCACCAAAAGGGAAACTACAACAAAAAGGAATATGCTGGTTCGCGCCGCAGTGCTAATTCTGAGCCTAGTCACTGAGAATGCGATGTGTGGGGAACCACATCGTCCTGGGCCCAGGAAAGCCACCTGTGTAGTTCAGAATGAAAAGTTGACCGGTGTCCTCCATTTATCTCAAAATGTGAGTATGTTTATTGACCATTAATGCTTTACCAAGGGAGATTAAGTGGTAACCATAGGGGGCATGTTGAGGTATCAGACTACCCTAAAATCATGATTTTTCTTAAAAATTGACAAATTTCTTTCATATTTTTATTTTTTAGGCCATCTTATTAGTTTTATAAAAATACCAAGCTTTTTATTTTCCATTCAGTAGATCAAAAATTACAAGTGTTTTAGTGAAAACAAACGCCGTAACTTTCCACAAGATGACAAACTTTAAAATGCGTTTTATTCGAAATGTGTTTTTTTCAAAAAACTCAAACGTGGACAGCGATTGCTCAAAAAGTTTTGAAAATAATTTGCTGAAATTTTTTGTGAAGGTTTTGTATAACAGTAGAAGTGTTTTGACCTTCATATTTATCAATCATTGTTTTATTTCAAAATTTACAGTCCTTTATGTAAATATAACCACTGTTTTTTTTAAACAATTTCATATAGTCACTAAGATAGAGTGTGTGCTCTAGTTTCTTCAAAAATTAAAATATCTATTATCCTGAAGGTCATTTCAAACACGAATAATAAAGTAACACATTAAAATTGAAAAATTGAGAATTTGTTCAAAACATTTTTGTACAGAGTAATGTAATTGTTATTTAATTTTTTGTACATTTTCCCCAGTTTTTCCCCCTTTTAATAATAATAAAAAAATTTCTGTTTTCAATTTTACGATTTTTTCCTTAAAATGTACTAAATAAATCTAAAAATCACAAAAAAATCTCCATATCTGCATTTTTTCAAAAAAAACTTGTCACAAGTAGTCGGATACCTTAAGGCTTCCGTCTTCCAAAGGACCATAATGTAGAGGAGTTGGATGGCCATGAAAAATGCAGTCTTTTCGTTGGTACGGGAGAAATGTGGGTTTGCTGAGGAGTGTTTCACTCAATGGTGGCTTAGAGACCGCTTTCTGGTGCTATTCTGCACCAGCGCTTCTAAAACTTTTGGGGGAATCCACGAAGCTCTTTCATTTGAGGTACTTACGACTACTTTTTTTAAAAAAAAATGGAGATTTTTTTTTTTTTTTTTTTTGTGGTTTTTAGATTTATTTAGTACACTTTAAGAAAATAAAGCTAAAATTAAGAGAAAAATAAATTATTACTACTAAATAGTTAAAAATTGGCAAAAAATAACAAACGGAACCCGCTCTGTATAAATAATTAATGAACAAATTCTCAATTTTTCAATTTTGACGAATTACTTTGTTTTTCTTTTTGAAGTGACCTTTAAGATAAGAGATATTTTAATTTTTACAAAAGCTAGAGCACTTTATCTTAGTTGTTATATGAAATTGCTTAAAAAACAGTGATTATATTCACATAAAGAACTGTAAATTTCGTAATGAAACAGTGATTAATAATTCTGAAGGTTAAAACACATTTACTGTTATACAGAACATACAAAAAAAAATTCAACAAATTATTTTTAAAACGTTTTGAGCAATCGCTGTCCCCGTTTGAGCTTTTCGAAAAAAACACATTTCGAGTATCGAGTAAAACGCATTTTAAAGTTTGACATCTTGTGTAAAGTTATGGCATCTGCTTTTACTAAAACACTTGTAGTTTTTGTTCTAGTGAATGAAAAATAAAAAGCTTGGTATTTTTATAAAGCTAATAAGATGGCCTAAAAAATAAAAATATGAAAGAAATTTGTCAATTTTTAAGAAAAATCGTGATTTTAGGGTAGTCTAAGATTTTTCTATTTTACAGAATTTGAAAGGCCGAGTAAAAAATTGAAAGAAGTTCATCCTAGACTAGAACACTAAATTGCTAGCAATAAGCCTTTAATTTTGCCGTGAGTAAAGGAGGAGTATTGAAGATCTTGGCGGTTGGCGATGTCAGGCTGATACATAAAGAAGGTGGTGAGTGTGTGTGTAATTGAAAGCTTAAGAATTGGTGTTCTCCCAAAACTATCGGAATTGAAATGACAAGAAGAAATTTGTTGAAAATGAGTACAATGGGTTAGCAATTTTTTAAAAAAAATATGCAGCTTCCCCTGCAACAATACACTGTTGCCAGCACCTTTTCCAGTCTTCATACGTATTCTGGAAGTAGGCAGTCGCAGCAGTATTCCTGCACCCTCGTCGTAGTTGTTTTAACCCTTTATCTACCAACGGTACTTATAAGTACCACTCCCTTTAAAATAACGTAGAATAACCAATTTTACGAATATTCTGACAATACTTAGCAGGAATATTCTTTGAAATCCACTCTGCAAGATATATTGCAGCACGGGTTCTATGATGAGTATTTTAGCGGGAAAAGGCGAACAGTTTTATAGCAGAGATTGCGTTTTCAGCGGATTGCGAAGATTGTCATTTTTGTCCCGAAAAAATGGTTAAAGTGAAAATTTAAGTGTCTTATTTTTTACATGTTAATGAAGACCTTAGAAAATGATTTGACTCTTTATTTTAAGTGAACAGTGTATATAATTAATTTTACTGTGGAATATCTTTAATTACTTAATTAGCTCTAACGGATTAAATTTCCCAAAGTAGAGTATTTTGTTTATGTATATCCCTTAATTTTCAATGTAGTGATCCAAAAAAAATTTTGCATGAAAAAAACTGCAGTACATCATAATGCGGTAGATAAAGGGTTAACTGCATTAATGGTTCGGAAATATGGTTCTTTGTACACTTTTTTTATATCCCAGGAAATAAAGTATAGTCTGTACCGGCCTTGTCTGGACTTGAGGGGAAACTAGAGCAACGTTACAATGTCTTATTACCTCCCCCACAATTATATTGTAAAGAATTATCTTCCCCAAACTAGCCCGATTGGATTTCTTTGGATGATGAAATACTGAGATCATTCGCATAATTTTATTCCCTTTTGACTACAACGGGGGTCATTAAAAGCTTGTGTCAGAAGATGTGCCCGGATACAATTTTTATAAACCATTTTGCTTCCTTCCGTCCTGTGAGAAATTTCTTTTTCATCACACTCAAATGATCAACGTTATTACTTTCTGTTGATACTTTTATTATGAAGTGAATGCAGCCTTTAGAATTTTTGTATATTTTGCGTATTTTCTCCATTTCTTTAGTTGAAAGTTTTTTTAAATACCTTTTATGTAGCATATCTGGCATCATACAAGTAGAGATCACATTAATAAACAGCCGAATTGAAATGGAAATGTTATGGTTCGGTTAAACCTTCTTAAAAGTATAAATGAAACAAATTAAAACAATACAAATTAAACTGGTACTTCACGACACTGAGCTACCGCATATTTATTTGTTCTGTGACCAGTTTTACAAAAAACAGTTTCAGCCCCCACTAATTTGTTTAATTAACAAACATTCCTAAGCAAAACAAAGCAATAAAAATAAATAATTCATGGGAAGCACCGATCTTAGATTGTCCCGCGTGCAAAGACCTTAGGTGCCACCCATCTAAAGAATTTTTTATTGACAAAATGCAAATAGACAAAAGAAAAAAAACTAACTTTTTTCCTCTTTTTTTTTTTAAATTGTAAGGCTTTTTATTAAAATGAAAACTTTTAATTTTCTCAAATGCATATTGAATTTAAACACTTATCTGTCTTATGTAATATTAACCGCATTAAATATTTTTGTAAAGCAACTTTCACAAAAAATCTCTTTTGAGACGCATTTGTAAAGCATCCATCCCTAGTGCGTCACCGCGCGCGCGATAGGCTAGAAAACCTTTTCTCTATTGTGATATTGCCACGAATTTTATTCCCAAATAAAGGATGAGTGTTAAGAGTAGACATTAATGGGCAATGCGCACAACGCACGGTACACTAACATTCTATTTTTCTTAAATTATTTTATGCTGTCGGGTAAGGACTTATTTTGATTTTTCAGTAACTCTATTTAAAATTCAGCATATTTATTCGACTTATTACAAGTTTTATTTTGAGAAATTTGTAAAAAAAAATTGTTTGATTGAAAGAACTATATGTGGCCTGCAGCCGCCCTTGAGCTGTACACGCGATGAACACCCTGCTCATTGGTCTAGTATACTTTTAAAATTAAAGTCACATGATTGGTGAAAGCGATTAGTTGATCTCTTTATTAACAAGGTGACGGACCCCATAATTTTGAACCTTGTTCAATTTACGTAGACGTAGTCCACTCCCCAAACTTACACAATGCGCCAACGAAAACATTTTGAGCCTCGACCCCTCTACACGGAAGATTCTTACTGACATCAAGATTCGAATCCAAGATCCTACGGAAATAAAGCCGGTCACGAGTTTGAGGCTATGACACATCACCTCCTATGGCCGATAATGTGTTAAGAAAAACTCATAAGATTTTAAAAAATAAAAATATAGTTAGGTATATGCATAAGAATGAAGATCTCGGTCTCATAGTTGTCGACAAAAATGTTTTAACAAGGGTGCATTTAATATGGAGTCTTTTTGATGGAGGAAACAAAAGCTCCTAGAAATGCAGGAGGAAGCCTACACCCATCCTTTTCCGCCTCTTCTGCGCATCACGGGGGGAAGCTGAGGTGAGCCGCAGAATAAACGTCATATGCAAAGAGAACATGTTTCGCGCTGTGGTGATGATTTTGGGCGTAGTCGTAGGTTGTGCGATAGCTCGACGATCTGCTGGTTGCAGACCCGGGAAAATTACCTGCCGAGTTGAGACTGGGAACGTGAGGGGTGTTCTGAAGTTGTCCCAAAGTGTAAGTATATTTATAGTTCAATAATGCTTCATCAAAATAGGAAATGTAGTGATTCGATTCTTATGCTTCCACAAAGATTGTTATATAGTCGATTTGAAGCGGATATAAACATGTAGGAATTCAAAGTCCTCATGCTGTGGCTCGTGTGGAAGTAAGAAGAATAAAAATATCACTCAGGTATCGTTTTCCTTACTTGCCCGGGTTTGAGAATCACGGCCGCGTTACCGTAGGGGTCACGAAGTGGTCGGAATGTCGTGGTTTCTAGATTTGGTGCCACTGAAGGCCTGCCGTGTAGAGGGGATCGATTCACTTTAAATCAGTCGAGACTCAATTTACCCCCGTTGGCGTGATGTGCTAGTTTGGAGAGGTGCTGCCTGTTCAGGTGTCGTCCTCGTCACTTGACTGAGGTTTAAAGTTGTCAAGTCCGCCGCCGATAGCCCTCATGTTGCTTTGTCGTTGCCACTTTCTAGTAATTATTTATTTTCGAATTTCAAACTTTCTTTTTTTGTTTGCGTTCTAATTTCACGAACACAACACGTATGTGTATTATTTTTTAAAGAAATATTTATTTGTAGTTTGCTAATAGTAATAATTAAACTATTTCAGTTTAACATAAAAGCATAAATCACAAATTTTGAAAAAGTTTAATCGATAATATTAAAGAAGCATGTTTTTTTCTTATTTAATTAATAATAATTAAATATACCGATTCAAATAACATGTACAAATTTATTTCTGTGGCTATTGAATACGTAAATAGGTGATGAGATTGATGTTAGCATATAAATATCTGACTCAAATTTGGAAAAAATTATCTTCTTTTTTTTTTTTTAATGGCAAGTCCATACCACTTTTTGTAAACAACAGTGTTACTCGACTCAAACCACATTCCTTAACATAAGATAACTAGAAAAACAATGGCATATACATTTTAGCACTACTTTTTCAGAATTTTCTTTGGACAGAAAGCTTTTTCCCGTTTTAAGTGAAAAAGATTCTATAAAACAGGAGTATATCCTATTCACGAATTTCTGAGCCAGTGACGTTATATTATTTTTTATTATTAAATTATTGTATTAACATTTTATCCCGAACCCTTTGGTTCATATTATGCATCTCGAAATACTGTTTTTACTGTGACCCCTCTCAAAGCTACTGTGAGCTCGCTGGTTTATGCTATGGACAGAGTTTTGCTGATGATATACACTTCAGACTTCAACTGATTGTGCTAGTAAAGAGACTAGGGTGTGTATAAATTTGCGTTTTTAATACAAAATAGGCCTATTGATAAAAACTATTAAGAAAAACTGTTACTTTTTCACTCTTTGTTACCTTTTTCGAGTCACTTTTCTTGCGATTACTGTTGCCACTGATTCAATTAGTATTTAACCCTTTATCTCCCGCATTATGATTTACTGCAATTTCTTACATGAAATATTTTTTTTTGAATCACTACATTGAAAATTAAGAGATTATAAAAAATACTCAAGTTTGGGAAATTTAATTAGTTAGAGCTAATTAATTAATTAAAGATATTCAACTGTAAAATTAATTATATACACTGTTTGCTTAAAATAAATACAAATCGTTTTCTAAGGTCTTCATTAACATGAAAAACAAATTAGACACTTACATTTTGACATTAACTATTTTTTTCGGGACAAAAATGATAATCTTCGCAATCGGCTGAAAACGCAATTTCTGCCATAAAACTTTTCGTCTTTCCCGCTAAAATGTTCATCATAGAACCCGGGCTGCGATATATCTTGGAAGAGTGGATTTCAAAGAATATTCCTGCTAAGTATCGTCAGAATATTCGTAAAAATGGCTATTCTGTGTAGTTTTAAAGTGAGGTGTACTTATAAGTACCGTTGGTAGATAAAGGGTTAAAGTACTTCTTACACAGGGTGTTGCCGAATATGACTTGCAAATTCAGAAGGGTGATAGTAGGCAGTAGGGGAGCGACAAATCAACGTGAAGTCGCAAGCCACGGAATAATTCACAAAAACAGCTCTGAAGAGTGGAATGAAAAGGGGCAATGCGAGGTTGATTAGAAGCTTACAGTGCTTCTCAGACTTTCAGTATTTGCGACCCGATACTCAATCATCCCTTCCATACAAAAACAATGTATTGAATAAAATAATAGTATACTTTGACACTAAAGCTCCAATACGACTTTAACCTCTTAAGAGCCACTAGCGAATATAAACGCCTTACTTAGCCAACGCGTTAATTTTTCAGGACGTATATATTCTTCTTTCTGAAGCGCGATCTTTTTCTGTGCACTGCTATCCATAAAACTATTCCGAAGGCTTTGGAATGTAATAAAAAAACATTGACAGTGTTTGCGAAGAATTTACTTATTCCAGAGGATTAATTTTTTTTACTCCCCCCCCCCCTCCGAATACACCACATACGCATGCCTACGTAAATGGGGTCATTGGGGAGAGAATAGCGTAACTTTTAACAGACAATTAAGAGATTAATTACTAACTGTACAATTATAAAGATAAGTTTTAAATTTTTGTATATAATTCCATGTATGACAAGCCCATGGGGTCACTGGTAATTATTAAACTTGTTCTTAACTTTGTACAGTTGGATTAATTATAAAATACATCGTACAATACTGATACGCTTATAAGTATATTATATCCGTGTAAATGTGTATTTTATTTTTTATTATGTTAGAATGTATATTGCTTTCAGCAAATTACTAACTTTTTTAAAATAATCCCTTGTTTTTGACTTTTCAATATGCTCGGGGCCCCCCCGGACGGGTAGCTCGCCCCCCCCCCCCAGTTTGGAAACGCTGCAGGTGGAGGTGAGAAATGCAACAAGTGCACCGGTCAGTTGAAGCGATCCATGTCGTGAGATTCTCCAGTCATACGCAAGAGGACAAAGCCTCTCGAGAAATGGTTGCAGTAGAAAAATGTGCTGCTTCATCCTCATGGCCGATGCAGCAACTCAAGGAGAATCCTCCCGCCGGTGACTGTCACTCGTTGGAATTCGGCAACACCCCGTAGACACTAAACTCATTAGTCACGTGATAAGTGCAATCACGTGTTTCGAGCTGATCGATTCATGAGCCTTGCTCATTATAGTAAGGTGACCAGTTTTTTAACAATGAAAAGGAGGACGCGAAAAATTTAAGAAAAAGTTACAACATAAATATATGAAACATTTTATTATTTCAAACAAAAATACGCTAATTAAGCTTTGAAACCTTTTAATTATTTACTTAAACGAGTATTTTCTCACTGAAGGAATTTTTTTCGTCAATGTATCACTTTCTGATAAATTGGAAATTTCGGAGCAAAACATATCCTTCATACTGAATTTTACGGTAAGTACTGCAACTAAAATATCAGCATTTTATTTTGATTCCTCACTTGTCCAAAAATTATTTCCAACTGAAAAAATCTCTTTTAACTGCTGTATTAGTTCCAGGGCAGCCCAGCGTAAATTCAAAAATAACTAAATTTTCATATGGAATGTGTTTGTTTTTTTTGAAATGGTTAAGTATATTTCCACCCCTTTTTCATCTTCAGCATGTTGATTTTCCAATTCTTTCAAAACATCATAATTTAGATATGCATTCAGTTTGCTAATTTCTTAAAACAGACAATTTTAAAACCAAGAATTTCTTTCGATAAAAAATCAACACAGTTTTCTACATCTGCAAGATTGCGATCAAGTCAAAAAATACCATTGAAAACTGTTATTTCCTCTGCGATATTTGTTTCAAACAATTTTTCGACACATTGGAAACATGTTTGGTTCATCTCTGAAAATAGAGATTAACAGAACAATTTTAAAATATTGAAAAGGAGGACCCTTTTCGAGGAAGGACAGAACCTATAAATGGAGGACTGTCCTCCCTAAAGGAGGACGGTTGGTCACCTTATTTATAGGAACTTTCTTTTAGAAAATAAATATTTGTGCTAATAATAATAATGCATTTAGGTAAATAAAATGCTCTTGCTTTAAAAGTACCAGTATAATACTTTTTGAAGAATCTTAATACTTGGACATTCTATTGGAAAATTTGAAATTATAATCTGTGGATTTTACAAATAACATTTACAAAAAAATCTAAATGTCAGTTTTGAATTTAACGGAAAACACACACATGATTACTTTGTCGTATAACCGTCATGAATTTAATATTTATGAAGCAATTAATAACGTAAATTGAAATTAATTAATCCGATCATATTTATTATTAGTTGGTCACTGTGAAGGATAAATGCTTCGAGGAAAAATATGTGAAAGGATAAGTTTGGCAATGAATTTTTGTCATTTATCTATCGAATGACATTTGTACATTTTTAATTTTACTCAACCTTTCGCTTAGTATTCAAAAGAAAGCGAATTAATTTGTCAATGTCAATACAATATTCGCTCTGTTGCTTTAATACTTAATGTGATTTATTGACGATTGTATTCGAAAAAAAATACATTTTGTATTGCATTATTTTTTGTTACTTTCTTCGTGTAACCACACATGCAACAACCAATGAAACACAATGATTGCGCATTTCTCAATAAACACCAGCAGTTTGAAAAGAATTAAATTAAAATAGATTTTTTGAATTCTCAATTTTATAATTCTTTCAATTATAAAATTGTACAAAAATTTTCTGCCAAGGAGCCAGCTAGGTGGCGCAGTTGGTTTAGTGCTGGCCTTTTACGCCGGCGGGTTTAACCCTGGCCAAAGAGTGGATTTTCATGATGCTAAAAAAAGTTACAGCGTCCATGTTGTATGATTATGCGGCATGTTAAAGATCCTTAGAGTTCCTGTTTGTCGTGGGTGCACACGGCAAAATTAAATTCCTAGTACAATTTCGCATCGTCAAAGCTCGTATACACTAAAGAGAACTCGTTAAAGAACATTACCTTCTGTTTACACTTGCGAAGGTTGTATATTGTGGAATACAACTGTTCCGGTAACGTTCCTGGTACAAACGCCGTTACAATCCGCATTATCAGCATGCGACAAGTTGCTCGTTTGTATACGACATTATGAGACTACCTCAGGATCGGTGTTTACGTTCAGCGTTATCTACCGCAAGATTGCCTGAAGGTCAGGCATTCCATGCCAGACTTTTGGTCGCATGTTAATACAACCATTTAATAGTTTTTCTTATGAATTGTTGCCGTTTTATGTTCTTTACCCTGTTTCCTTGCACCATAGCTTGCAACTACGTTCCTATGTCTGATAGCGAATCAGTTGCTGTGGGTCTTGAACGGAACCTGAGGTGGTTTTTTATTAGTTGTTGAGTTAGTGAATGTTTCCTTACATCGCACTGTAGAGCAACACACTTTTGTCGACGATTTTGAACCTTGGACAAGGGATGAGCTGGCATCACTTCCCCACGCTCATAGGAGGATTTTGAGCCATGCTTAAGCCCTTCTACAGGGCTGGTTTTCAGTAGACTGGTGCTCGAATTCATGAGACGCGCGCCAAGAGCCCTAAGCAGCCGCAGTAAGTAACCACAGTAGTAATTCAGACAAATTAGCAACGACAAACTGTAAAGAGCCTTCCTTTGCGCATGTCTCGACGGTGAAAACGAGGGCTTTTTGTGATATTTGAGCCCAGCGAAGCGAAAAATACCTTTACATCCATTTTGCGAAGGGCTGCATTTCGTGTTCTCATGACACAAGTTTCTTCATCGAATGGTTCTTTCGTTTACGTCGAAATTGGGATGAGGTCATGAATATTTCGCCACCATATAACTCTTTCATTAACTTTGTCGCAGTTTACAGACGAGCTCCTTGCATGCGTTGAATCTGTCTGCGGTAGGTCACGATTCATGTTTAACCCTGAATTTAACGCTTTTACGTCTAGCCAGGTGCAGATGCGAAAAAAAGGACGAGAATTAAAATTACGTAATCTTGCAAACTTTTAGAAATGTGAAAGAGTGTCTTATTTTCAGTAGTAGATTTATTCAGTTCTATTTCTCAATAAAATAGTGATATCAGATTGCAAGCTGAAATTACAAATTTATTTATTTACCAAAATCTATTCAATGATTTAGGAAAATATTTAGTTAGTCGACGCTGATTCATTATTAAAATACAGGATTGTAAAGTAATTTAATATTTACTGCATTTGCCAACTCAGATAAATCAAACTGAAATAACTGTTAACCCCATGACCGCGCGCGCTTTCTAGCGAACTCACAAATCCTAGATTTCTATGGGTACTGCCCTTGCAGTTTTAAGGCACATTTTCTTTTGACGCTGACTAAAGGCCCTATCACACAAGCATATTTGGAGCAATCGCTTAGGACAATTTTTTACCCAGCTGAAGGTGAAGGGTTGCCGTAGAAAAAACGACATGCTCTGACGTGAGCCGCAGTCTATCTGCACATTGAAAAAATTACTCGCCGGTTTTTCTGCTTCGAAAATCGAGCATCTACTATTATTTCTTTTATTTCGCTCATGCTTTTGTTGATGGATGAAAACAGAAATGGTGCACCATCCTGTTTAAAATATACGCCATATCTGACGCGTTTGGAAAAACCGAAGCAGCCATCCTGTTTATGACGTAGGGCATCGAATTCCATTGGCTGGAATTTCAAGCAACTTTTATTTAGAACAATTTTTTGAGCGCACTAGCAAAAAGTTGTTCGAAAACCATTGCTATGGCAGCTAAGTAAAAATTGATACGGCCTTAAGGCGTACTTTTGTTTGTGTTAAGTTTCGCTTTCTTAAGTTTGTATAACTATTTTAGTTGATTTTTACATTTCCTTGACAATATGGCATCGTCGTTGGATTTCAACGGAAGTGTTACTGATTGAGAATATTTACCGGAAATGGATGAATATAACACCGACTCTGATACAAATTTATCTATTTGTAATGAAGAAATGGAACAAAAAGGACAACTCACTTATGTAATGCATGTGGAAAAGCTTTTCATTCCAATGAACATTTCGAGCAATTTCACAAAAAAAGATCTGTAATTTTAAATCTAATTTTCCTATTTTTTCAAATTTTTGTAACCCAGATATTTTGTAACTTAACTTTTGCAATTTCATATAATCTCAAAAAAAAAAAAAAACCCTTCCTTCCTGTGCTGGTTAGACTGGTGTACACTTAAATAAGCCATGTATATCCATGTGAGGTTACAATGAGATTTTGCCCTATATTCACTAGTAACATGGTGCGCAAGGGGTTAATAGCTGTTATAGAATTTAATTTTACGCGGTTATTAAACTCTGATAAGAATTTAATTCAAAGATTAATAAAATCTAAATTAACTTACAAAAAGAAATTTTTCGCTGCAAATACCGATTTAATTTGTGCAGTAAAGCACAGAACGGACTAAATAAAGGTCTCTGTTCCAAAAATTTCACTCCAATGCATTAATTCTAGATATACATTCGAGAAATAGATTTAAGGGATTTTGTACCATAGTCCTTTCACTTAAATGATTTAATTTGCAAATATATTGGTCTTTCCTCTGTTATTATTGAATCTATTTTATACATTTTTTTCTTTCAAAAATATTAAAATTTCAAAATTTTATTGAAAAAACAAGGTTTTTTAAAAAAAATTTATACATAATATTTCAATAACACAAATACTCTTATTGACTAAAACTTTCTTCAAGGAGTTTATACGTCTTAAGAATCTGCGCATGCGCTAAATCTCTGTTCAAAGAAAGAAGGACGAGTTTTTACTTTTTCTTCATTTTTAAAATTGCGATCGCGTTCTTTTCTTACCGAAATCAGACAAAAAATAATTACAGAATCGGAAAGATCATTCTTATCGCCACGATACGGTATAATCTTTTTTACAAAATAACAATATTTTCCACTCTTTACGATTTTTTTCTAAAATGAGACAATATTGATACGTTTTTATGAAAAGAATTTTTCAATCATTCTGTACGGACTTCTTATAATTGTAATGAATTGATATTCGATACAACAAAAGTCCATACTTCGGTCTTTTAGAATTAGTGATTTAAAATATAAAATGCCAAAACCCCTTTTTTTTTACGATTTTTCAAAAAATTCTCAAAATTCTAACTAAACATTTAATAACTTCGTCATTTATAAAAATATCACATGAAAGTTTTTTGTTTTTCAAATGTTGTTATCCCTGTTCTCTCCAAAAATTGAAATAATTGCTTAAAAAGTACGGATTTTAAAAAGTTTTTGAGTTTTTCATTTGATAGGGTCAGGCGGGGAAAAGGGGGGGGGGGGTAAAATCAAGCTTTTTTTTAGAGAAGGCCCTAAAATCAAACTATTAAATTAATTTTAATGAAACTTTTGATGCATTTTATATACATTGGATTCATATAGATTAAACATGAAACATAGCCATTCAATTTTGTTAGATTGTTTTCTCACAGTGATACAATTGAAAGAGTATTGGAAGAATTTTGAAAATCCCAGTTTACCCCATGGTGGGGGAAAGGGGGGGTAGTTCTAAAATTGGTGTTTTTTAAATAAAAATATGAAGATATTCTTTTTGAAACAAGAATACGCTGAAATAAATGTGCTTGATTATATTTAATGGTACAAATTTTTTTACAAATTATTTAATTGAAGGAACAATGACCACTGCTATCAAAATTAGGTTCATGTAGTATGTAGCATATATATCTCTGAACTCAACACAGCCTTCATCATAAATAGCAGGAAAAGTGTAAATAGCAAAATATCTTTATTTAAAAAGGGGAAACATGTGTTTTTCATGTGTAACATGTGTTTCTTTACCCCATGGGTCCACTTTCCCTCACCTGACTCTACCCTTTTTACAAGAATTCATTTACGCAGTATTTTTTTTTCATTTTGCTTTATTTGCTTAAAAATTACCAGTGTTTGTTATCGATGTGTGAAATTAAGAAAGTATAATTTAAAAATTTCACAAACTATGTTTGCTGTCATTTCGTCTACTGGCGTCGAAAACCGTTTTTTGAGCTAAACAACTTTCTCGCGAGTAATGACATAATCCGTTTCAGCTTAACTTGGCAGTCCAAATCACATCTGCTGCTGGGTTTCCCAAGAAGATGAGGTTGACTAACAAATGAAAATCCCCAAATTTGGCGAGTAAAAAAAATGCGTTTGAAGAATTTTTATTTCATTATAGAAACAAAAATAAATTTTTGAAAACGAGTGACAGAACCAAATGTTAAAGCGTTTCTCTAATTTTGAATGTTTTTCTTATATGGTGAATGTACATAATGAAGATTTGAAATCTGTTTTATTGTTTTAAATTCTAAGAAGCCTAAGAACACTCAGTATTTTTTTACTACTGTTTACCTTTCAGTGCAAGTTACTTAAAATATTTTCTCGTTTCCCAATAACTGGTAGTTTAACCCTTTATCTAACGCTTTATGATTTACTGCAGTTTTTTTTTCGTGCAATATTTTTTTTGGATCACTACATTGAAAATTAAGGAATATACATAAACAAAATACTCAACTTTGGAAAATTTAATCCGTTAGAGCTAATTAATTAATTAAAGATATTCAAATCTAAAAAAAATTAATTATATACAATGCTCAATTAAATTAAATGGTCAAATCATTTTCTAAGGTCTTCATTAACACACACACACAAATAAGATACTTAAATTTTGACATTAACAATTTTTTGGAGACAAAAATGATAGTTTTTGCAATTCGCTGAAAACGCCCTCCCCACTAAAATATTTATCATAGAACCCGTGCTGTCATATACTTTCGAAGAGTGGACTTCAAAGAATATTCCTGCTAAGTATCGTCAGAGTGTTCGTAAAAATGTGTGCTTATTCTATGTAACTTTAAAGTGAGTGGTACTTATAAGTACCGTCGCTAGAGAAAGGGTTGAGGCACATCGGGTACAGGGGTAGGTGTATCATGTAAGGCTACTGAAGACCCGCCGTTGAGCGGTTTGGATGCACGGTAAAGCTGTTGTGACTCCTCTCGTTGACTTGGTCCCCCTCATCTCTAGTATTGTCAGAATATTCCTCAAAAAAGAGGTTGTTCTATGTAACTTTAAAGTGAGTGGTACTTATAAGTACCGTCGATAGGTAAAGGGTTAAATGGGACAATATTTTAAAATTATTGACTAATTGGGAGTTTGAATTTGTTTGTGCGTGAATATTTCCTCGAGAACTCCTCTGGATAAGTAGCTGAAAGTTTCTCTTTCTCGATTGAAATACTTCAGTAAAAATTCCAAAACAAAAGAAACTTTTCACAAAATAAAGTTTTAAATTTGCTTTTTAATTTAATTCATTCAATGATATTTTTCCAAAAAAGAAAAAAATCTTTTTTTTCTTCTTTTTGCTGTTGTCGTGTCCTTCTCGAAGAGAAGGAATGAATGTTGTCAGAGCCTGAGAGAAGTTCGACTTCTTTACAATAGATGGCGACACCACCTATCTTCACCTCTACAATTTAAGCATGGAACTGGAGGGGAAGGAAATATTCTCCAGCCTCATGCACCCGTGGTTTCTGCTGCAACCACCCACAAGTCTTTCGGACTGTAACGTCGTCAGTCATTCGTACACAAGAAAATTTGTTACAGCCATACTTTAATATATTTAAATAGTATTTATTAGCTTCAAAGAATATTCATTAAATAGGCCAAAGCCGGGCGGACAGTCTTTATCACTCGAGGTCAGTCCATAGCTTTTCCGGGCTCCAGTTTACTCCATGGCTCTATCTCTCCAAGTCTCTCTCCCGTCCAAGTCGCTTCAGGTTTTCTCCTCTCGTCCGTCCCTCTCCCTTCCCTCTCTTCTTCTTCGTCCGTTCTTTTCTTCTCCGTCCAAATTCACCCCTTTTAAACACCAGGGGCGGGTCCACCACGCGCCCCTCGTTCTCCTCATTGGCAGGTCAAAAAAGAAAAGGGTCTGCCCTCGTCCCCGGGCCACCTGCGTCTCTCATTTTCGCGGAAAACACGAACACATTCCCCATCCGTCTCGAATCCAAGGGCGCCATAACTCACATCTATTCATCTCACACCTGGGCTTCACAACCCCACTCTCAATGCCTCGACTTCTATTCAAAACTTTCATAAAGGAATGCCTATTGACATCTGCATTCCTTAGCCATTGTATATTCCAGACCAGATGTCTGCGCTTGTCCGAGGCCAGTCAACAAACAATGACCCCATGGCCACCTGCACCTGTCATCCAACATCTGTTTGGTGATGGATGGATAGGGTGATTTCAGATGGATTGA
>BMAV01008481.1:60765-79876 GCA_019973955.1 Trichonephila inaurata madagascariensis
TTATTCCTCTTTCAGCGAGAACTTCGTTAGGAGTAGTGCATTTAGTTCTATTTGTCAGAGAGAAATAATTTATGCTTATATTATTAAGTTCAGACTAGTAGAGTCTTTTATCCTGTAGTATCTGACAAAGAAAGAATCTGATTGAGGACTTACTGAGTTACCTTAGAACTGTAAAACCAGCTAAGGAAAAAATAATATAGTAACGGAGTGAGCGGAATAAAGACGTTTAATATTTTGATCTTCTGAAATGGATGTAAACATATTTAATTTTTCTTTATTTAATTTGGTGTAATAATTAACACCATAATTGCACAAATTATCAAAATAAATATTAAATTTTGAATATAATTTTTGCATATCATAATCCCATGGGATTCAGTGTGTTAATTATTAGATTTGTTTTTCGTTTACTATTAACAAATTTATTATTAAATACATTGTACAGTAATGATAAATTGATAAGTATATTATATCAGTGTAAATGTGTATTTTATTATTTATTATGTCAGAATGTATTTAGTTTTGCTCTTTCTTTCACAGTAAATTAATATATATGTATATATTTTAAATCTTTTATTTTTGATTTTTCAATATACTCGTGCCCCCCTTGTAGGGTTATCACGCCCCCTTAGGGGGCGAGCCCCACAGTTTGTGAACCGCTTCATTACTACAAAGGAATATTTTTTTTAAAAAAAGAAAGTATAGTAGAAAAATATGTGCAAAGATGAAAACAGAATTCATTTTCTTCGGATTATTGAGGAATCTTTAAATCATTAAGTCAGAGAAAGGAGTTCAAAATCTCCTGGGACCGCGATGTCAGGCTGATACTTAAAGGGGGATCGGACGCTTAAGAACCGCGGACCCAGTCAAAAGGGCATCCAACCTTGTATATATTTTCACCCCGAATTTCTCCTACTGACTATTCTCTCTTGTTAACGTGACACTTTGAAGATTTACCTCACCATTTTATATCTCGGTCAGGTAACGAGAATGATATTTGTCCTGAAATCCCACTCTCCAACCTTCCGCATCACGTCCACGTGAGGATTTTGAGATTAAATATTTAACGTTTATCACACACACAGTCCCTTTATGCAATGAGTCTTTTGGGGAACGCGAATCCATTATTCCACATCGACTACACGGGCCTCGATTTTGCGATTATGACCACTCGTCTACTCAAATCATTTTCAATAATAATTTTCGGGAGAACTTTGAGATCCAGTTATGTCATTTCGAGTCTAGTAACACTGAAGACCCGCCGTTCAAAGGGGGCTGATGCACGTAAAATATGTTGAAGCTCAAACGTCCTCCCGTGGAAGTTAGGAGAGGGGGTGCCAGCTCAGGTGTCGTCCTCGTCACTTGAGCATGGTTCAAAATGACGAGGTCCGTCACCAAAAGCCCTCGAAAAACTGTATAGTGCAATGTTAACCCCTTAACTGCCACTGGTGTATATATACGTTTCGTTTAGTCAGTGTGTTAAATGTCCTGCACGTATATATACGTATTTCCAAAATACAATCCTTTTCTTTACGCTGCTATGAGTAAAGCTGCACCGAAGTTTTTGGATTCCTATAAAATGTTCTTGACAGTGTTTGAAAAGGATTGACTTATTTCAAAGAAAAGTTTTCTTATTTACGCCTTTTCTTTCCTTTCCGCAAACGTGCGCCTATGTGAAAAACGATGGCACTGGGGAGTGAATCTCGTGACTTTTAATCGGCAGTTAAAGGGTTAATAATCACTCACTCACTAAAAATAAGAAATAGATGCAGACTGTAATTTATACACGGCACAAAAGGGTTGGAAATGAAACATTGTGCAAGAGTCAAAAGACAAAAGCACGTTCCAATATAACATGTCCTATTCAAAACTGCTGCTGAGTAACATGGAATGAGATCTTACTCGGCTACTGAGTGAAATAAAACCTGGACAATGGCTTCAACTGAAAGCTTCGATAAGATAACTAAAATGGAAAAATATGTATTCTTTATAGAGTTTTGTGAAAGCTCTCTTTTATAAATGCGGGCCAAATGTTAGTTTTAATTTATGAACGCAGTTTTATTTGTTCGTAGTAAGTGAGGTGAGCTGATTTGCCGTGGAGAGAATAAATTATTATTTAGTAAAATCAAAATGTTTGTTATTTTTGCAGTAGCACATACGCATGGAATTAATGAGGTGATTTTTTTTTTCTTTCTATTTTGAATTTGTACATTATCACGTTGAAAAAATTATTTGTGTTTTTTTTTTTTTTTAACCACATTTTATAAAAAAAAAACAAATGGAAGAACAGAAATTTGCAGGGAGGTAATTTAAAGAATTTTTTGGAAAGATAACATTTACATTAAACTTGTTTCACTTTGTTTTTCCTAATACATATTTTTAAAAACGAAAGTAATAGTGAATGAGTTACGTGAATTAAAGTGAAGATACAATATTTTATTTTAAGGTAACGGTTATACATTTACGTGGAACCTTAGAGATAGCTCTATTATCCACTCATCATAATAAATTGAACAGAGAACAATTTGTTGAAGTTACATATAAAAATAAAAAGCAGTCCACATTAAATGCAGCGCAATAACGCTGGTGGAGGGGTGGGTGGAAACCACTCTCCCAGTTGATTTAGTTTCTGTTTTGCTTTCATAGGAAAACGAAGAGAAAATGACGTCACATCTCCATGACAGCAAAGCCCGTCTTTCAACCGTCTGCCGCATCTTGACGGAACAAGGAGAGAAGGGATATATTTTTTAATAACAAGGATTAAGAGAATAATATTTTTAAGTCCGTTACACGTTATCTCTAAAATAACTGCGTGCGGTTATTGAAAGGAAGTTTTAAATAACCAATTGGAAGAAAAAGTAAGAAAAGGTAGAGGAGTTTGAAATAAGATCATGAGGGGTGAAGTTGCCACACTAAACGCGATCAAAAACTTGCATGGCGCGGGGGAGGGGAATAATTAGAGTGAGTGAAGTCTTGCAAAAGAAGACAACTAGTGTAACAATAAAGCTTATATTTTTTTAATTCGTATCAAAACATTCTCATCCTTTTCAGAGATGGGAAGTGTTGATACGAGTGATTAAGAACTGCTCTTTATAGAGGTCTCTTAGAAGAGCTAGGAATAGAATTGTCGTAAGCCGGGATTTCCCTGATAGATTCATTTGAAAGCTGTGGTAACCGGTTGAAGAAATTTTCTGATTGTTTTTTGATGAAATATTTTATTTTAATTCATCAATGCAGAAAAAAAATCGTCTGTTGATATTCTCAAATGAAGTAATATATTTCGATTCGATTAACCCTTCGAATACCATGTAACCACTTGTAGAAACATGCTATGTAGAGGGCAAAATTCCATTCTAACCTCATGTGGATACGTGGCTTATTTAGATGTACAACCAGTGTAACCAGCACAGGAAAGGTTGATTTTCTTTCATTGGGATTGTAAACAAGTTGAGTTACAAAATGTCTGGGTTACAAAAATTTGAAACAATAGGAAAATTAGAATTAAAATTACCAATGTGTTTGTGAAATTGCTCGAAATGTTCCTTGGAAGAAAAAGCTTTTCCACACGCGTCACATAAGTGTATTGTCATTTTTGTTGCATTTCTTCATCGCATTAGAGTCATTTCCGGCCAATATTGCGTGGCCGCGGTAGCCGAGTGGTATAGGTATTGGACCGTGGCTTGCCTTGTCACGGTTCGAGCCCAGTACCACTAAAGACCCGCTGTGTAGGGCAGCGATGCACGTTAAATCTGTCGAGAGCTGAAACGTCCTCCCGTTAGTGTGGTGTGGTAGTTAGGAGAGGGGGGGGGGGGCCAGCTCAGGTGTCGTCCACGTCACTTGACCATAGTTCAAAATCACGTGGTCCGTCGCCAAAAGCCCTCGTGTAGCTGAACAGTGCGACGTTAATATTCAATCAATCAATCAATGTATCACTTCCGTTGAAATATTGGCAAGAAAAAGTAAAAATAGCGATACAAACTTTAGAAAATGAAACGTCTGCCTTAGTTAAATGAAAAATGAAATGTGCGTGTGCATTGTAATGTCAAGGTCCCCAGAAATCTGGCATTTCTGGAGAAAGCGCAGTCAGGGGGTTAACTGCAGTATCGTGCTTTAACTTGATAAAAATGATAAACAATACTTACTGATGTGTATTTTTTTCGAAATGTTATGAAATACCGATTTATCCGGTTGAATTCGTTGTCCAAAATTTGTATGCATTGTAGTTACTAATAGCATTGTGGTAAAAGGATAAAAAAATACATTTATTCTTAATAAAGAATATATTTTTCTGTTAAGTTGCCTCTAAGAAATACTTCGAAATTTCTTAAATGTAGGAAACAACATCAAACTTACTGATTAAAACTTTTTTAAAATCAAAATATCTACGACAGAAAACAATTGTTAAAGGAAAAATAAATATTCCAATTCTTGCCTTTTTCGCTTGTTAATTTCAATAAATGTTTTCAATGAATTAAATCTACGAATTACGGATAGTTTAAATTTGTGTATCGTAGTTATTTTAAATCGAAGAATTTTATCGTATTCGCACAAATATTTCAAATTATTTAAAAATGTTTCACCGTTCAGTTTTAGTTTCGCTTGTAAAGGCTTGTATTTTTAATCATGGTTTATAAATGATCGATACAGTGACACATGCGTCCAATGGAATCTTGAAATACTAAATTAGAAATGGAGTAAAGGGATTAAAAATACTTATTAGAAACGACTAAAAAAAGGGATGGAGTAAATTACGATTAGAGTTGATGATTCATTCAGGAAAATATTTTGTCCATCTTCGTCATATTTTTCCAGGTAATAACGAGCTCTTAAAAATACTTTGTGTTTTTCGGAAAGACTTTCTATCATTGCATCTTTCAAGAATAAATAGACGGAAAATATATTCTGAGTCAGTGTTCTAAATACATAATTTTGTTTATTTTTCCTTTAGACTTCCTCATCGCCATGTTTTACGACGATGCTTGCGAATTTTAATCCGAAGATCTTTACAGATGCAACTGATTACAAATGAGTTCATTTGATGTATTGTCTGTAGCTACCGATCATTTGAAAGAACAGATGTGTTGGATCCTTTGTACCTTCCGTAGATTTTGTTGAATTGATTTCACAAATTAGACTCCCCCAAAGTTTCTGCGTTTACTCTACCCTCAACATTTGACTTCTCATCTTTTGTTTTTCAATGGTTGACGGCGAGTAAGAGAAATTCAAGCCATCTGAGAAGATGCCAATCCATTGAAGAATACACTAACCACATTTATAATTTATTCTTTTTTTAAATTTTTTTTTTTTTTATAAATACTGGACTTGAAGGGATTTATACCGGAATTCAGGTTTTATACTAGTCACTGCTACAGCCTGGGGCTGCGGTAGCCCAGTGGTCAAGGTATCTGATCATGACAGCCATGTCATGCGTTCGAGCCCAGTACCACTAAAGACCCGCCGTGTAGGGCAGCGATGCACGCTAAATCTTCCGAGAGATGAAACGGCCTCCCGTTGGTGTGGTAGTTAGGAGAGGGGGTGCCAGCTCAGGTGTCATCCACGTCACTTGACCATGATTCAAAATTACGTGGTCAGTTGCTAAAAGCAGTTGTAGCTGAACAGTGCGACGTTAATATTCACTCACGCTACAGCCTTCAAAGTTTAAGTCATGAAACATCACAGCTTTCTGCACACTTGAGGGTCTCATCAAAGTCAGAAACACCTTCTGCATAGTCAAACTCATCGTGAAATTGGAATTTTCTCCCAATAAACATCAAGGCCAATTCAGCTTTTGATATTCGTCATGTCTAGTGGGACGTTTGTTAAAATGGATGGGAAACGTGAAATACATCATTTGCTGCGTCCACAGTTATTAAACGCAGTATGTACAGTTGGTTACGTTATTCAAATTATTAAGGTGACTAACCATTGACAGTCCTCCTTTTGTAGGTTCTGTCCTTCCTCGAAAAGTGTCCTCCTTTTCAATATTTTAAAACTGATCTGTTAATTTCCATATTCAGAGATTAACCAAACATGTTTCCAAAATGTCGTGCAATGGTCTGAAACAAATATCACAGGAAATAACAGTTTTCAAGGAATTTTTTTTATCTCAAGTAAAATGGGCAGATATAGAAAATTATTTTGAGTTTTTATCGAAAGAAATGTCTGATATTAAAATCGATGACAATGGTCTGTTTGAAGTAGAAAGAACACTGAATGTATATTTAAATTGTAATAAATTAAAACAATTGGAAAATTAACATGCTAAGAAATCGGTAGCATATGAAATGAACACATTCCATATAAAAATGTAATTATTCTTGTTGAATTTACGTTGTGCTGCCCTGGAACTATTGCACCAGTTGAAAAAGTTTTTTTTTTTCAGTTGGTATTGATTTTTGTGAAGTGACTCGTGAGAAATCAAAATTGAATGTTAATATTTTAGCTACAGTGCTCACAGTAAAATGCAGTATGAAGGATATTTTTTGCTCGAACTGTCCAATATGTTAGAAAATGATGTGTTGCAAAAAAAAAAAATTCTTTCAATGGTAAAGTACTCTTTTAAGATAATAATTAAAAATAAAGTAAACGTAATTTCAATTAATAAAACGTTTCATATATTTAAGTTGTAGTCTTTGCTTGAATTTTTCGTCCTCCTTTTCATTGTAAAAAAAAAAATGGTTAGTGAAGGTAGAAGCAACCATTCTTTCCAGTGTTCTCTCCACACATTTGGGGCGGTCGCTTTTTGCAACTCGAATTTCCTTCAGGTTTCCACCTCGCATTAAGTGTTTTTTTACCACCATCGGTGGTCAATGCGATGTCAGATGAAAGGACCCTGCAATAGTTTGGGGTGCACGTGGGGACATGGTCGACATTGTGCTATTTATTTAGGAAAACCGATTTTGTGTTTGCAAGATGGATAACGTTTGTCTCGCTATTTTTGCTATGAAGGTTGAAAATTAGAATCTCCACATTGACATGATAGGCTCAATTCATGTGACGTCATAGTCATATGATAGTGAAAGCCACGTGATTCTAGCCAATCAGCCGATAAAAGCTATCTAGTGTTTCCAGCTAATCAGTTCATGCACTCCGGTGTTGCCAAGTCTTGCTCTTTGCAGAAACTTTCTCTTAAAAAGTACATATGTATACAAAATGCATTTTATTTAAAAGTATAAACATAAAATATATTTTTTTAAAATTTAAAAATATCTTTTTGAAGAAATTTTTTTCCCCCAACATTAAACATTTTTAGCCAAATATGAAATTTGAAATTTTATCTGAGTTTTATAAATAGAACAGGTACACAATTAGTTTAATGTTTGTTTTGAATTCAATGGAAAACACGAGTTTGTTTTTATCATGTGACTTCATGAATTGAGCCCATTAAACCACTAAACCCTGCCTACCTTCGGTATAGTTTTTCAAGTGTTATAAAAAAAATATTTCAAGGACAATAATATATAAGAAAAATTTTCCAAACTAATGCTGTTTTGATTTAATTTTCCTTGCACTGTGAAACAACCCGAGAGCTAAGGACTTTATAATTTTGAACCGCGTTTAAGTGAAGAGGACGACACCTAAGCTGGCATTCCCTCTCTAAACTTCCACACCACGCCCGGCAACCTAACTTTGTTTTGCTTAGGAATTAAATTATTCGAAGACACATTTCTTAAGAAAAAATATTTCTTATTTTCGCACTAATATTAACTTTTCCTGCTATTTGATTGGTCTTATCAGAAGGAACTCCATTGAAAACATGCACACTAATGAAAGATGTTGATTGTTACTAATATGAGTGATTTACTATTAAAAACCGTACGAAGATCTACGTGTCATTTGGTATTGGATGAAAACATTTGGCGATTTATCGCTTGTTCTCGGCTAGCCGAAAAGTACCTTTTTTGTTAATATTACTATTTATATTGGCAGAATGTCCTATTTTCTTCCTTAACAATAAGGGGACCAATGGAGGACGAAACATTTAAGAAAAAAATTACGACTTAAACATTTTATTAATTCAAACAAAAATACACTAATTATGCTTACATCACTTTTAATTAAATAAGTATTTTTCCATTGAATGATTTTTTTTTGTCAATACATCATTTTTTAATATATCAGAAATATCGGAGCAAGAATTACCTTTCTTATTGAATTTTAAGGTAAGTTATGAAACTAAAGTTCTTGATTTCTTCCTTATCCAAAACTCATTACTGAAAAAAAAAACTCTTTCAACAACTGCATTATTTCCTGGGAAGCACATTGTTAATTTAACAATAATAACTAAATTTTCATATGGAAGGTGTTCATTTTTTAAATGGTCAAGCATTTCCACCCATCTTTTATCAAATTCATTACGTTGATTTTCCCATGTTCTAATTTATCATAATTTAACTATACATTCAATCTTCTAATTTCTTCAAACACGCCATTGTCATCGATTTTAATATCAAGCATTTCTTTCAATAAAATCTCAACTCAGTCTCCTCTATCTGCCCAAATGACTTGCGATAAAGTTAAAAAACACCACTGAAAACTGTTATTTTTTGTCATATTTGTTTCAGACCATTCTTCGACATATTAGAAACATATTTGGTTCATCTCTGAATACAGAGATTAACATATTAGTTTTAAAATATTCAAAAGGAGGACAAGAGTAAGTGGACACTTTTCAAAGAAGGACTGTCCTCCCTAAAGGAGTACGATTGGTCCCTTTATTAACAAGTAACCAAAGAAGAATAATAAATGATGATATACAAGGGACGGTGAAATGCAGTAATGATTGACGGGTTCGATAGCAGTTTTCAAAGCTGTTGAGTAATCGAGAAACATGCCTATTGAACAGTAATGAACTTTCATTTGAAAAATTTCTCTATGTTTAATTTTGCAAAGAACAGTTTAGACACAAGGTGTTGTTGACGATTGTGGTAAATTTTGAAGAGCTATTCTCCTTGATACAGCAACTCAAACGGTGTCAAATAATAATTTTAAGCGTTTCACGTTAGTTTTATAACCTATTTAAATGAAATTTTTATGAACTGTCTCATTTAAAACTAAAAGAGAATTACTCACGAATTCCTGCAGTTTTATCTAGAATATTTTGAGCTGAAAAAGGATTTTCAAATAATTGGTAAAAGTTATCGGATGGGGTGCATTGGAAAAGCTACCGCGTTCGTTTGGCACTGAATTATGAAAAAAACACTTTTCATCTTAAATCGCATTAAATCAATATATTATATTTATAAATTCTTGACAATTCTGAACGACAAACTAATATTGTTTCTCCTTTAAAAAGTTTTTGCTTTGTTCAACGATATCCGAAGAGTTTGATACAACCCAGGAGCAAAAATAATTCAGCTAAAACCCATGCAAAAAAAAAACAAAAAACAAAAAAAAAAACGAGCACCTTCAAAAACAAGATATTTTGATTTCTCGAGTGATGCGGAAGCAGTGCAATTATCGATAATTAGGTCTCAAGGTCAAACGTGCCTTCCTTCCCATCAGGATTGTGCGCAGGTTGTTTGCCTCGTGTATTCGGAAAGTTGTTTGGAAGACCGCCCCTTCGGCGAATACTCCTTTGAATTTTCGAACTGATTGGAGAAAATCTAAATAGCTGTTTGAAATCCCCAAATAATATTTTCAAAACAATTGAGAAAAAACTAAAACTCGTCCAGCGATTTTTCGATCGCCCTACCTCACTCCGTGGCTGAGTGAGTGACGATTCCACTACGTGAGAGCCTCTGAATTTTGAACCATGGTCAAGTGACCCCTCTGCTAACTTTCCCAACAACGGAAGGACGTTCGAGCTTCGACAGAGTTTTTGTGCCATGGCTCCACGCGGCGTATGAAAGGGGGCGGCGGCGGCAAGCACCGCGTTATTTATATTCAAAAAATACTTCAAACTCCAAATCGCGCCCACGCGATGAAACTGAAGGAAACGAGTGAAAGCTTTAATACACGCACAGATGCAGGGTTTATAAGTCGCTACGCAGTCGCATTCGTTTTTGTGTTACTTAGGCTTCTGGCAACCGGTACTTTGTAAAGTCAATGATGCTAAAAATTATTTTCAAACAGGTACTAAATATCTATCAATGTACAAAAAAATACCTGCTTTACATATCTTATTAGAAGCAAAACGAAATGGAATTCGTGGATGACGCTTTAATATATGCTAAAAGTTTATGTGAAGAGTTTGACATTTCTTTTGAACCCCCAAGACGAATAAAGAGGAAGCATATATTTTGCGGTAGATGTACAGTTATCGTACGAAGATGACTTGAGGTGAACAATGTGTTTTCTTCAATAGACAGAGTAACTCCTGAAATTCGAGAACGATTCTAACAAATGCAGAATCTAGCGCAAAAACATCATTTTTTAAGGCCTGATGTGATATTGAGCATGGACGAACTTAACTTAGATGAAGCTCCTCAAGACATTAATAAAGAATTCCAACTTGTGCTCGTACGTCTACAAGTTTTCGTAGCTGCAACAGACCCAGGCTGTAAAAAAGAACCCATTAGGTCCGGTTCTCCAGATTTATTAAAATATATTATTGAATCCTAACTTGAAGATGGCTTACCAAACATTGTCATAATTTTTTTAACATATGCCATCAGCAATGCCCACTCAGTTGCGAGAGAAGCTTCTCCCTCAGCTAAAATTAATAAAAAATTATCTCAGATTGCCACGTTAAGGCTAACTCCTGGCAGTTGAACATAGCATACATATGGATACTGCCAACTGTATAAAAGATTTTGCTATGAAAAAAACATGAAAAGTGCATTTTTAATCAATAAAAAAAAATTTAAAGCTGCTTTTTTTTACTTTTACTCATTTTCTTGACTAGTAATTAAAATAGAGAGGCGACAAATTTCCGGTCGGTCCCAGGCGGCAAAAGCCCACGCTACGCAACTGAGATTCTAATCGCTCTTTATCAGATTTAAAAAAAGAACAGGGAATTTTTTCATTTCTGCGTTTAAAAAATTAGTTTGCATGCATATTTTATTTTTTAATAGGCGAAGATCCCCATGGAAATTTGAATATATTTTACCTACGCAAAATATAATTATGATAATTTTTATAGAAATAAATTTAAAAACTATTGCGTGTCTGCAAAAATTAACCTTTGCTAATCAATATGCATAAAATTATTAAATTCTGTTACTCTTTCCTTTTATAGTTAAGCTGGAAAAAAATTGAATCTTTAAAAAAAGAAAGGGGGGGGGGCCACTTTTAATAAGATGAACAGAAATTTTTTAACAAAATTTCACCATCGTACATTGTATTACTAGTAAAGAATATCAAAAGTATGCTATTTTGAGTTTTTGTTTCGTTCTTTCATAAATTATATTGGCTCGTGAAAATTTTTTCTTTTCGTAAACTTATCAAAATAAGTTTGTCCATCATCGTTCACAATTTATGTATAAAAAACAGCGGCAAATCATCTGAGAAGTGTTTTTAAGGTTTGGCGTCATTTTTTTCTCGTTATATAACGATATATTGGATTCGTTATCTGTGATACAATTAATGAATGCTATGCTCTGTTTAAATAATGAGCTCATTATTTCATTTGTAAGTGTATTTAGAAATTATAGAAATTTAATGTGTATTTAGAAACTATAGAAAATCTATATAATAGAATCTTTATATGCGATGTTCCTTCGTAATATTTTTTCAACATATTACTAAAAAGTACTTTAGCTAAGCAAGAATTATATATATTTGTGCTGTACATTACATTTTTGAAAATATTTTTTTTATGGAAGAATTAATTTTTTATTTAAAAAAAATTCTTTGATGATTATTTTGAGAGATTGTCTTTCTGTCTTTTTTTACCTCTACCAATACACGTTTATTACAATGATTTTCAAATAAAGAATAACAATAAACATTAAATATTTATATTTTTTTAAAATGAGTTTTCTAAACTATGTAACAAAAGTGTGCCAAAGGATTAGCTGTCTATGAAATTAGACATATCTATGAAAAAATAAGAAGAAAAAAGACGTTTTCTTCATTTCGAGTTCTGTTTTATCTTACTGAATGATTTTGTTTAGTCATTATCTTTTAAGCTTACTACAAAAACATTGAACTGAACGCTTTATTAAAATATAGTAATAGTTATCATTTCATTGATAAAAATTTTCTGTTTTTTAACATGCTTTTATAAGTTTCACTTGTATGTAAGAGAATCTTTGAACTCAATTTTTACCCACTTTAAAAGGTCAGATTAATTCTCGAAATTTTGCTCACTTGTCAAGGACCGATGACAATACAATAATTTCATAATTTTGTTCCATTGTCCTGATCAGGATAATTAGGAATACGATTTATAGATTTGGCGACGAATTCCGTATATCACTTCCAGATTTGGCGACTTATTGCATAAACCATTTTCTGATTTGGCGACTAATTCCATATGCCATTTCCAGATTTGGCGATTAATTTCAGATTTAGCGACTAAAAGATTAAGATGCAACCCTAAAACCGCGAAAAGGCTTGTGGTTAATACAAATAAAACAAAACAAAAGTGTTCTTTATGTAAGAAAGGGTAGGGTGGATGCATCAGCAATTTCTTACCACAATATAAATCTAGTTTTTCTGAAAATGGAAATAAAAAAAAAAGGACCCATGCATGTGAAAAAAAATTTATGTTCTAACTACTAAACATTTTTTATTTTTATAAAGCAATATATAAGTTTAGAAGTGATAATACAAAGAAACATGAAAGTAATATATTTAAGAGGTGATAAATTTATGTTCTAACTGCGAAATATTTTTTTTTATTTTGATAAAGCAATACGCTTAGAAGTGATGATACGAATTAACATCATAGCAGTACGTTTATAAGGTGATAAATACGATTGACATTTAATATTTCTTAACACGCTTTTATTAGTTAGACCTATATCTATAGAGATGGAATCTTTCAAATATAACGATATGGCACTCACAGCCCCGTAACAGAGAGAATAAATACCCTTCAGACCCGTTAATTAATATCCATTGAAGAGCAAGACTAATTCCAGCAGCCACGTAATTCCGGCTCCAAATAGCAAACTCAAGGATAAATTCAACAAAGAATAAATGATAGTTTTAAAAACTAAAAAAAAAACAAAACAAGCTTTTATTATACACTGCTGGCCACCGTAAATGCAACACCCTGAAGAAAGCATGCAAATAACATGAAATTTACAACATGCATTAGCGGAGGGGAGATATGCAAATGATTAGAATTTCAGCGTAGACACACATCACGTGCGCCTGTGGAGCTACCTCAAAGCGCTATTTAATGCTTGGAGATTTCGACGATTTCAAGTTCGGCAATTGTGTTTTTCTTGTGGTTATTTCAAAAAACGCTCAGTTATGTCTCGTAGAAAACAGCGATCAGCTTTTGATCAAGTATCCGAGTTTGACAGAGGAAGGATAGTGGCCCACCGAGATTGTGGATTATCTTTCAGGGAAATCGGTAGACGTGTTGGACGAAACCAAACAACTGTAATGCGGATATGGGACCGTTGGATGCAGGAGGGTACGACGGACCGACGTGGTCGATCGCATCCACCTCAGTGCACCACTTCACGTAAGGACAGTCAAATTGTGCTCATGGCAGTGACGGATCGCTCAGTCACATCACGAACCAAAGCACAGCACATTGAGTCTTTAACGCATCATTCAGTGTCTGCGCGTACCATTCGACGCCGTTGGTCTGTCCGCAAGACGTCCATTGCTTGGTCTACCCTTGACGCAGAACCACAGACGTCTCCGCCGCCAATGGTGCGATGAAACAAGGATGTGGGTGACAGAATGGAATGAAGTTGTCTTTACTGACGAGTCACGCATCTGTCTGCAACAACCACGATGGTCGGATTCGAGTCTGGAGACACCGTGGAGAGAGGATGCTGAACAGCTGCGTTATGCACCGCCACACTGGTCCTGCACCAGGTATTATGGTATGGGGGGTATTGAATATCACTCTCGCACTCCTCTAGTACGCATTACCGGTACTTTAAACAGCCAGCGCTACATCTCCGAGGTGTTGGAGCCAGTTGTCCTTCCTTACCTTCAGGGCTTGGCCACAGCCATATTTCAACAGGATAATGCGCGACCAAAAGTGACACACATTATCCAAAGGTTCTTCGTTAATCACCAGATTGAATTGCTTCCCTGGCCGGCTCGCTCTCCGGATCTTTCGCCGATAGAAAACATTTGGTCCATGGTTGCTCAACGGTTGACTCAGATTACACTCCCAGCTGCCACACCAGATCAACTTTGGCAACATGTGGAAGCTGCTTGGTCTGCTGTATCCCAAGAACACATCCAAAGTCTCTTTTGAATCAATGCCGAGGCGTGTGGAAGCGGTGATCTCCAAAAATGGCGGTTACTCTGGCTACTGATTCTGGCAGGAACCACACTTCACAGAAGTCTATAAATTTAATCATTTGATACTTGGGCAACATGTTATCTACAAAATATTTTTGAACTATCTCTTGTCTTTCTTGGTGTTGCATTTACGGTGGCCAGCAGTGTAGATTGAACTAAAAAATGGAAAATAAATTATGGTTTAAAAAAGAACTAAAAAAACACGCTTTTATGTTTATAATCGAACTAAAAAGTAAAAATATCTTAAAATAAGAATAAAATGATTAACGAGAAAATTATAGTCATTGATGTAAAAGCGTGGGGTGTGTGCTTTGTACTACATTTTTACACTAACATACTCAGCATTTCGGAATAGAACTAGTAAGAAATTATAACAATTAATATAGAGCACCCTAATGACATTAATTTTCTCGTTAATCATTTGATTCTTATATTAAGAATTATTTTTTTACTTCGATTAAACATTAAAGCGTGTTTTTTTAAAACTATAACTGTGTATATATGTCAGAAGGAAACTGTTGTTCTTTAAAGGGCGATAGAGTAAATTATAAGCTTTTTAACGCCAAGATAATAGTAGTAAAGAATATTACATTTGTGTTTATGCCTATTTTACCAATAATTAATTTAATTTTTAAGATGATACAATTTTCAATAATACAGACTGAAGCGGGTTTTTTTTATAATTATTGTGACGTTTGATGGGTAGCATGAGAGTTAAGAAATTAAATAATTAATTTATTACGTCCACAGCTATTGATTACATTTGGTTAAAAGTTACTCAAACTGTTGACTATTTCCCTTCTACAGAAAATGTTATTTCTGAAGGACACAACCTTTCTTTCAAGTCTTTCAAAATGGACACCCTGTCCTCTGTCTTGGGGTGGGGGCCTCAAGCCCCTAACACCTCGAATGACTCTCGGGGTTCCGGCTTGCAGGTGGAGTGTGGTTTTTCTCACGGCCAAGGGTTGTTGGTGCGAAGTCAGATGAAAGGACCCCCTCAATATTTTAGGGGAACATAGACGGCGTAATGCTATCTACTTTAAAGAAGCTGATTTTGCAGCTGCGAGGCGGGAAATCGTTACAGTAAGACACATGTTGCACAATTGCGATAAAATTTTGCAATATGGTCAGGTGAATTGAAAATGCACGTATCGTGTTTTCATCGTATTCTAGATTTAAAAATGAGATTCATTAAAACTTAAGTAATTATTTTAAAGCATAAATCTTTCTCAATCAAATTGTCTCATAATATTGAATCACGCGACAAATGTTTATTTTCTAAGACCGAATTTAATGCAACTTTTTCTTAAGTGCTTCAGCTTTAATTTGATTTCAAAATGAAGTTTTTTTGTCACCACACCGGCATAAATGAACTTAATTGAAGTTTAAAGGGAAAACTATATTTCGTGACGCGCTAAAAGTTTCAAATTTTACTTCTAAATGAAGTTTAGCGTTGAAACAATGTTAGAAAAAAAACACATATTGCTTAGTTAAAAGGAGACATAAAATTGTGAAACTGCATTAGCGAAAACACGTTTTTCTCTTTCGTATAGCACGGGAAATGCTCGGATTGCACATTTCATTCCACTCTCCTTCCGCAATCATTGTAAAATGACTATTAACGACTTTTCCACATTCATTGTAAATCAATTCGTGTGACGTCTCGTTTCAGCGGATTTAGGCATTTTTTTCATCGAATAAAAACTGAAGAACGAAATAAATGAAATTCCATCAGTGTTTGCAAAATGTAGATTTTGCGATTGTGATCTTCGATTAAAAGAACTAATCACAACCTTCTAAATCAATTGTCACCTTTTTTACCACCAAAAATCACCTATACGAGCACCAACCTAAACTGAGACTTAATAAAATCCAGATCTTACCTATGAGAAGCATCCTAAATATTTAGAGTATATTTTAGACCCTGAATTTACAAGTCACAAAATATTGAGTACCTTGCTATACGTAAAAAGTAGGAAGCGCCTCAACATTCTTAAGGTATCCGACTACGTTCGGAACCGTGATTTTTAAAAAGCGCATAAATGGATAATTTTCATGATATTTAGTGTCACTTAGATTAGAATACATATATAAAACTGTTTTAAGGACATTTTTTGACAAAAAAAAATTATTTAAATACAATATTTTTGCAAAAAATTAACTTAGAATAACCTTTTTTCAAAATCTCCTTTTGTGAAAAATGATTCTATTATAATACTATTTTGCCTGTATATAGCTCAGACCTCTGTACAAAGGCTCAACTATGATTTTTGAAAAATTCACATTATTTTCAAAGTTACGACCCATTGAAATAATGATCGGCGTTTTTTTCTTAAAATTGCTCCCCTCTGTTGTCGTAACACTTGGATAAACCCACTTCTAAGTTATATATTTCAAAAATTCTAGTTGAGCCTCTATACAGAGGTCTGAGCTATATACAGGTAAAATATTATTATAATAGAAGAATTTTTCACAAAAGGAGAATATTTTGAAAATTGGTCGTTCATTTTTTGTCAAATTATTGTACTTAAATAGTTTTTTATTGTAATACTTTTCTTAAAACAATTTTATATACTTTTTCTAATCTAAGTGACACTAAATATCATAAATATTATCCATTTATACGCTTTTACAAAATCATGGTTCCGAACGTAGTCGGATACTTTAAGGCTGTTTTCGCCATATCCGCGGAGCATATTTTTGGACATAAAAAATGCCTCAATTTTCATAAAAATTAGTGACATCGTAACTCATGCATTTGTTTATAATATGGTGTTTTTAAAATTTCAAAATATTTTATAAATAATTTGTTTTTCCTTTTAATATGTAAATGGAAAGCTGATTTAGCATTATGGTATACGAGAAAAAAGGCGAAACACATTTTATAAAAGAAAAAATGTGCCAATAAAACTCGGATAAAAATGAATACAGTAGAACCTGTTTTTGTGCGGTCCTTTTTTATGCGATTTTATTTTTGTGCGACAGCATAAAAAAAAATTTCTGCAGTATTTCACGAATTGGCTTGTATGATAAGAATTCATGAAATTTTCGAATATTTTTTTTTGTGCGGCTATTTTTATGCGGTTTTTATCAACCGCACAAAAACAGAATCAATTGTAGTATGATGAAATAAGTGATTATTTACAGAGTGAAGCCAGAATATAATATTAATGTTTGAGTACTTTTTTATATCTGAAAAAATATTCCGAATTTAGGTTTAACATTAGCCGAAAACAGCCTTAAATACTGTATAGCTGGTAAGAATTGATGAGCTGATGCGGTTATACTAGTGCTTCTCAAACTTTCAAAATTTACAACTCAATTTTCATCGTGTCCCCCTCCATATAATAACAATTTGTTGAATTCAATAAGAATGCACTTTGACTCTAAAGGTACATAATACGACTTTAATTATAAACCGTACAAATTATCAAGATTTAATTTAGTATATAATTTTATATATTATAAGTCCATGGGTTCACACTGGTAATTTTTAAACTTGTTCTTAACTTAGTATTGTTAAATTGATTATCAAAGACATTGTGCTGTACTTAATATACTTATAAATATATTTTATCAGAGTTAATGTGTATTTTATTTTTTTATTAAGTCAGAATATATGTAAACTTGTGGGTTCTTTTCGGATCGGGTCGTGTTCTAATTGTGAAAAAAATAATTGCAGTCAGGATTTTGTCCCTCTTTTTTATTTCACTCCTTCTATGGGACACTTGATAAAAAAAGAAAATATTAAGATGATACAAGATTGCAATCCATCGTCCAGCCGTCTTTCTTCCTCCGACCACGTTTTTCTCGCTACTGCTCTCCTTTCTCCCTTGGTTCGGTCTCGTCTTCCCTGTCGTTGCCAGTTATTCCTCTCTATATAATGGACCCGCTGCCAGATCTCGTGTGTATGGTTCGACCTGTTGCCAGGTGCAAGCAGTAGATCCTTACACGCCCCACCTAAGAGTAAAATTGCGGCTGATTTTACCATTTCAGACATCAGGACCATGAAACAGAAAATTCACAAACAGAACACACAATAATTGCAACATTCAATATTCTTGATGTTTGTTTATTCAAAGTTCCTTAAAATGAAATCCTATTAATAGTTCACCCAATTGAAATAAGTGACTATGAAGATCTAAACTGTAATGGGATTGCAAACAGAAAATACATTATACAAAATAAAAACACTAAATATATACAATACAGTCCTTGTCTTAATCTAGACAATGCGTCTGCACTTCTATGCTGTATACCTGGCATGTGAGTGATGGAGTGATTCCATCTCTGTATAACGCCAGTGCCCAACGGGTTAGCTTGGGACTTTTTGGAGTCGTTTGATTTAGGTACTTATGATCAGAAATGATCTCCACATTGGCACCATAAATCCATTTGTCGAATTTATTCAACTCGTATAACAATGCTCGGGCCTCTTTCTCGATACTTGCCTAGTTCTTTTGCGTCGCATTGAATTTTTGACTAGCAAAAGCTATTGGCTTGTAAATTCCTTCGGTATCTTGCTGTGTCAGACAGAATCCAACTCCATAATCCGATGCATCACAATGCACCCGGAAAGGTAAATTGGCATCAGGGGTAGAAAGACTAGTTACTTCGATCTTTTAGCTTAACAAAAGAGTTTTGCTCCCCCCATGAAACGTCGTTGGGCTTATTCTTCTTGGTTAACTCCGTAAGCGGAGTGGATATTTCCGCATAATTTGGTATATAT
>BMAV01008481.1:86314-120167 GCA_019973955.1 Trichonephila inaurata madagascariensis
AAATGAATACTCATATTATAAACGGTTTTGAATGAACTGTAATTTTAAGCCTCACAGAATTAGCATTTAGAATAAATATTAAGTAATAAAAAAAGAATACAAAATTCTAATGAATAACAATTGTGTTATTTTTTTAATATTTAAAGCGAGAAAGCCCGGGATCAGGTGTGCACTCGATACTAACGTTAATGGTCGCGGGGAGTGATGCACACCAATTCTTTTTTTTTATAATTATTTTCAATATACAAGATAAAAAACACAATTTCAGGGAATAATTTAACTAAGAGAAAATATACTTACCTATTTCAAGGATTTTTCAATTTGTCTTTCATAATTTGAGAAAATATCCAATAAAACTGAACTAAATTGTTCCAAATGTGCGTGACCTTAATAAAGGACACAAATCACAGACACTTTTTGCTAACATTACAGGAAAGCTATTTGCAAGCAAAACTGTCACATTTTGTTCACGTTTTTGTAATTTTAATATCCTTTGATGATCGACAAATATCCTGTTGAACTTTTCCTTGCTTGTGTCTTTTTGACAGGGTGAAGTGCATTTTGCGGTACAGTTATGGCTTCATATTTTCTTGATAAAGTTCTTAATGTAGCTATTTAAAATTTTCCTTTCGTTTCATGTTTATTGCTTTTCTCAAATTTACTTTCGCTAACATGATTAATATGCATTATTTCAGCAAGTGTTTCCCTTGTTTGATCAGCTTCAATTTCCTTTCAGAGAGATCACAGATGCCCAATTCTTTTTTTTTAGATTCTGCTCATTTACATTTATAAACCATAATCAGTCGTACAACATCACAATTAAAACCACTAAGTTATTCATAGGGGGAAAATGCAGCATGTTCAAGAAAATATTTTTGAAAAATAGTGGTCGTGCCGGAAACTCGGTCTAAACAGGTACCTTAAGATTCTAAAAAAACGTTTGCCACTCCCAAAAAAGGAGATATGTTATCAATTCATTTTAGCTCCCATTAAGACTGTCATATTAGAGGATTCTCTGTCAAGGTCATTGGTAACAAATAAACAGTTTTCCCAGAATTTACGATTTTTGTATTATATGTTTCAGTACACTCATAAAAATAAATCTTGGCCAATTAATCCTTCAAAGTGCTCAATATGCTTATCAATGTATCAAAAAACTCTTTCACATTGTGAAAAAAAAGCGCGCAACAGAATTATATAATTTACAACTTCCCTAAAAAAAGGAATGCTGGTAACCATACCAGTAAGTTCGAAAGCCAGCAAAAGTAATATTTTAAGTTAAAAGAAACTTAATAAAAAAATCTCTCATCGTAGGATTACAGCAAAGCAAACAAAATATTTTTTTTTATTTAGTTATAGGATCAAAGATAGCTAATAAGCGTTCAAAGTAGAATCTTTTATTTTTGATGACCTTTTTTCACCAGATGATATATATATAAATCATATCAATGTAAATCTATATTTTTTTATTATATCAGAAAGTATTTTGTTTTTTTTTCATTCCAGTAAATTAATTTTTAACCTTTTATTTTCGATATGCTCGCGCCCCCCTTGAAGGGTTATCGCGCCCCCCCAGGGGGGCGCGCCCCACAGTTTGAGAAACACTGACCTAGCATGTACTTAATATGTCTATACTATTCTTAACAATAATAGAATTATCAAATTTGTCTAATGTAGATTGAATATAATATTTTGTAGCTTTTTGCCCGGAAGTGTAATATAAGTTTTAAAACCATTCGTAATAGTTCTAAATTTAACGGGAGTTTTATGAAATTTAGGAGTTAGGAAAATATGTATTTCGAATGTGATTGTTTTGATGTTATCTCTCTGTTACTCTTATGTCCTTCATTGTGTGATTTTCCTACTTTCTATGTGTATTTCGAATGTGATTGTTTTGATGTTATCTCTTCTGTTATCTCTTTGATGTTATTCTCTTATTCGAAATACACATAGAAAGTAGGAAAATCACACAATGAAGGACATAAGAGTAACAGAGATTAAAAATTATAAAATGGATCTGCAGTGTTATAAACATTACTGACTTAGGACAGCTAATATATAAAATAATTTATATAAAAGTGGGGTTGAACATGATTTTTGGCCAGCCAACCTTCCCCCTTTATGTAAATAACATTGAGCAAAAACCAATAGAAAATAATGGATAGGAATATCTAAGTCCATTACAAGATAGAGGTAACTTAATTAAAATTGCACTTACAAATGCGAAGCCCGCGCTAAATCTGAGTGCAATAAATAAGTTATTGCCAGATTCTGGACCCTAATGCAGATTTAAATCAAGTGAAGGGCTGAAATGTAGCACTTAACAAAAGTATAAAAAAAATGGAAATAAAAATTAATAAGAGTTGCAAATTATAGCATAACTTTAATAACACTAGACTAAATATGAATAAAATAATAATAAGTAATTTTATCTAATATTAGATTATGGAGATAAATTAAATATAAATTAAATATTTCATTGTTATAGTTTATAGTAATAAACTATTATCAATCTCAGAATTTTTAATCCTAACTATTTTGAATAGCTTTATTCATATAACTATTAATAAAATAAATTGGGTATTTCTGATTTAAGCAATTTTTAGTAAAATGTTTATAGTTAATTATAATGTCTGATTTTTTTTGACACCAGAAATTTATTACGTTTTATATAATTAATAACAATATTTTTGAATATAGAAACATGTACATTACTCTCCCAATGAGGAACTTTTATAATATTGAAATTAAATTCTTCTCTTTTATCATAAATATTAGAAACTATTACATTATCATTTAATTTTTCATATATATAATAAATTATGAGCAAAGGAAATAACCTCAGATTGTATTAAATCATCAACTAATTGACAAATTGAAGCACTTTTCTTTAAAATGGAAACCATTCATATAACATTAAAAAAACAAGTCATATTCTGAGTCATAAATAACCTACAAAATCTCTTATTTACAACATTTTAACAGAAAGTCTTCTTGAAATAAATATACATATTTTTTTTTATCGATATTTTTCACCAACTCAAACATAAATTTTTCGCAACCATTATTTCGAGATAAATTAATTCAACTAATTATTTTTCTTAAAATTCTGCAAACTAAATTGCTATGCAAAGCCCTTTCTATATCCAAATTTTAATTTTTGAGTCGACTTCAAAACAGTAAAGAATGATGATAAAAAAGAAATAACACTAGAACTCTAAATAACATATTTTACAACATTTAAAATGATACCTTATTATTTCCAGGTAAAATAAGTACACAATCTTCTTATTTCATTTACAAAATATAATCCAACAACATAAAATATTAGCATAAACCAATGAAATTTTTTTTCCAGATATATCTGCTTTTTCTTTTCCATTTTCTTTATTTTTTTAAAAAAAAAACAAATTAAATATGACTGCATCGTTTAAATATTTACACAATATTTTAACTTAGGGGAACAATAGCCACTTACCTCGACATGAACGCTGTTTCTGCACTTGAACACTACTGGGATTTCCTTCGTTGTTTTCAGGTTACGGTTCCATTCATCAGAAACTGAAGAAAAATACTGTTAGACATTTAAAAAGAACCATGCGAAATATTATTTTTCGGATCCGAATTTTTGTGGTCTCCTTGTGTTGTTTTTCCAATCCCGTTCCATAATCTCAATCAAACCAACCGATTCGAACCCGACCTTTTTGCAAGTTTCGTGATTTGTGGTTGGCAGCAACTGCAATGCAAATCACGAAACTATTTAAACTCGGCTCGTGTAGGTTCTTTTTTTTGGAAGAAAGAAAGGGAATATTCGAGTGTGTTTTAGCTTTTAAATAGAGAGCGGCTGGTTGGCTATGCAACTGTAGGTTGCATCACCTTTTTAAGATAATAAAATCGTTTTTAATATTAGACTATGTAAGAAAACGGTTCGAATGTCTGGTAATGTTGATTTTTTTAACTAAGATTTTATTAGTCAACTTATTGTTTTTGATCGCTCCAGTGACGAGCACATTGACTTTATCCTTAATTATTAATAAAAGTCATTTTTAAGAAACTGCTTTCATCTTTATGCCTCCTCGACACAAAAATTTTCTTTGCTTGCTTTCTTTGCTTTCTTGCTTTGCGAAAGCTTGGGTTAGTTTACCAGGAAGTGTAACAAATACGACATCTGTTTATTCCTTAGCCCAATTTGGCAGGTGATAACACAAAACTCCATATGTAGAAGATCTTGTTTTTTCACTTGAAATTGCTGCAGGACAATTCCCGAGATCCACGTGGTCATCAACTTGAAAATACACTGCAGGATTTCTATTTCCTTTTTAGAAATTTTCTTTCAACCCGAATGTCCACTAGAACCTGGTTCACAATTATGTAGTACGAACACCGATAAATTTGAAATATTTTGTTCATTTAACTTCTGATTAGCACCTGCTTCATCGCACCTCACTCCTGACACCAGTGTAAACTTGAGGGTTATTTTCGGATCGGGTCGTGTTCTAATTGTAAAAAAAATAATTGCAGTTAGGATTTTGTCCCTCTGTTTTATTTCACTCCTTCTATGGGACACTTAATAAAAAAAAGAAAATATTAAGATGATGCAAGACTGCAATCCATCGTCCAGCCGTCTTTCTTCCTCCGACCACGTTTTTCTCCCCTTCGGTTTTCTTGCTACCCACTCTCCTTTCTCCCCTGATTTGGTCTCGTCTCCCCTGTCGTTGCCAGGTCCTCCTCTGTATATAATGGACCCGCTGCCAGATCTCGTGTGTATGGTTCGACCTGTTGCCAGGTGCAAGCAGTAGATCCTTACAATATATTTTTTTGTTTCCTTTCAGTAAATTAATAACATTTTTAAATCTTTTATTTTCGACATGCTCGCGCCCACCACGTAGGGTTATCACCCCCCTAGGTTGTCCCTCCCCCCCTAAGGTGTCCCGCCCCACAGTTTTAGAATCGCTGGGTCCCGGTTAGAACTATTTATTTAGCACTCATTCAGTTGATTCTCTAGTATAGATTTCCAATTTATTGTTGTGTTCTAAAGAAATTAGAGCAAGACACCAACTGATTGCTGCTGGTCTGAAGCACAGTTGGCCTTCAAAAATTGTTCTTTTTGAGGCAGATTTTCAACCTCTTCTACACCGTGGAAGGACAGGATAGTCAGATACTTTAATAAACTATCTAACTTTGGTCAACAAGACAAAACGTCCTCATACCTGAATAACTGGGTAAATAGGCAAAGGTTAAAACAACAAAAACATCTAAAAAATTTCAGTTGTTCAAAAATTGCTCAAAAGTTTCTTTTGAACTTTTCCAATCAGAAAGCTCAGGATTCGAGTCCCAGAACTTTCTTTCTTACTCGAGATATAGAGCCCTCTTCACTACAATGTAGCTTGAATCCTTTGGAGGGACTTTCCAGGGTATGTTTCCCCATCATTAAGAAAGATTTTGTCTCAATCCATCTTCGACATTTAGCATTGAAGGTCATTAGCAGTATCCCTAAAGATGCAATCCAAATTTATACTGATGGCAGCAAAATATCTGACGAAGCAGGTAATAGCATCCATATTGATATTCCCCAGGAAAAACTTTCTCTTGAAGAAAGCAATCCGGATTTCTGCTCAGTTTTCAGATGTGAGCTAATTGCCATTGATGTGGGATTTGAGGCTATTCTATCTAAGAAGAAATAGGGTGAGAGATCTTTGGATTCTCTCCAATATTCGTAGTTTACTTCAACACTTTGAGAAATGATCTTTTTTCTCGACAAAGCCATCCTACACAAACTGAAACAAATATCACTACATTAGGATATTTGTACTACCATTTTCAGTGGATCCCATCTCATGTCGAGCTTTACTCTAATGAAATAGCGGACAAACTAGCGAAGGAGGGCTGTAATCTTCCAACACCCTCCACTTTCGCCCTTACCTATCTGGAATTATACTCGCTGAAAAAATCTCAAATGGAGGGCACCTCCCACTCATCATTGGTAAACGGATAATAGACCGAGTGGCGTAACGTACACCCCTGCATCGCGAGGGGGGCCCAGGATTCTACAGGACCCAAAACCTGACTGAAACCAAGTAGGCATTTGGAACTCCAAACCTGTCTTTTCAGTGGGGCCACTGGCTAGTCCTATCCCTCAAGTGTGACAGATGCTCCCACTCTTGCCACTGATTGCATCAAATGCCTCTGATTCTCAGAGAACAACAAAGATATCTGTGCAAAGTGTCAAGATCACCAGGCTTCTCCCGAGCAAATAACGTGTGCAGGGATCCCCTTCTGCTCAACTTTTTTGAGAGACTTTGGCGCATGAGTTGCAACAACAAATCTGCCGAGGCTCAAAGTCTTTACGTTGGCGTGGTAGTAGGGTATCGTTTCAGGTATCGTCATTTGATTGTGATTCAAAATAATTAAGTCCACATCACCAATAGTCCTTGCAATGTTGCAGTGAGGGTCGCCCCATAAATCAACGCGAGGGCTATTGGCTAACGGATCTCATATTTTTGAGCCTCGGTTAAGTGACGAGAATGACATTTGAGCTGGCACTTCCTCTCCAAACCATCGCACCATATCATCAGACGGACTTTGAACTGGATAGATTTAACGTGGCTCCTTCTACCCGGGTTTTTTTAATGGCAACATCATGATGCTTCACAGTGTGAACTTAATAAAAACAACCAATCAATCAAACAATTAACTTTGACATAAAAAAGCAAAATTACTGAAAACAAGTAATATAAAAAAAATTTCAAGTCAATTCCTACATAGGTCAACAAAGAAAAATGTTATTTTAACTACTTTTTATTAAATAGTTACAATTAATAGAAATATGTATATACATATAACAGAATCACAATAAGTGGTAATCAATTTTTATTAATTATCATTAAAATATCGTATTGTCATCCAAAACAATCGTGTCTATAAAATTTCAGTTCAACTGAATGCTTTAAAAAGTGAGAAAAGCCTTTTCAAGTTTTGAGACAAGTCACCAAAAGGGTCGCTAAGTCACCAACGTGGCTGTATTTGTAATTCTTTAAATAATTAGTTTTAATCAATTTTTATTAATTATAATTAAATTATTGTATTGCCATCCAAAATAATCATGCATATAAAATTGCAGCTCAATGGAGCGCTTTAAAATGTACTTTATTAACGATTGAAAATTCCACCAAGATAGATAAATAAATAAATAAATAAATATAGAGAGACAGTGACCTAATAGTGTAGGAATTGAAAAAAAAAATGGTGTCTATGATTTCAAAGATTCTTAATGTGCCCCCCAAAATGTTTTTACTCTGTCGTTCTCAGAACTCAATTGGTTTCCTTCCTCGTCTTTTACTTACAGCTCTTCATTAGCATACGTTTTGTTGTTACTAATACCACCTGTCTAATGTTGTCAGATCGAAGCCCACGAAATTTATCGCGGCAAAGGGCTAGTTGTACACCTGTCGGAAACCGTAGCTTTGAGCACCATAAGGTAGGACGATTTGCCTCGGTTCCCCTCCAATTTTGAGCGAGAATATCCCAGAGGTGGTCAAGGCCTCTTGCCTCTCTTCCCCTTCCACCAACCTCACGAGAGGACCTGCGGCTCGAAGGGGAAGGAAAGGAATAAATAAGCAAAAATCCTCTCTGAAAAAAGTAAATACTTCACAAATATTGTCAAGGTCCTTTTATTGCAATCCAAAACCTTCGAAATATTTTTATGGATAGCAATGCATAGAGAAGATCATACTTTGAAAAGACGTATATATACGACTGGGGCAATTATCGCTTTGGGTGAGCGAGGCTTTTATATACGTCGGTGGCACTAAATAGGTTAAAATCGTATTGTAGCTTTAGCGTCAAAGTATAGCATTATTGAATTCAATATATTGTTATTGTATAGAAAGGGGGCGCGATGAAAATTATGATTGAATATTGGGTCTCAAATATTGAAAGTTTGAGAAGCACTGATTAACAGGGTAAAAAAAGATTAATTTCTCTCTCTTACCAATGGATTTTTTTTTTCATTTTCCTTTCATACGATTCTTTATTGGGGAATCCAATTTCCGTGATATTCAGGAAGATAACATTTTATCCGATCTGTCGAGGATGTTGGGAAGAGGAAGAGTTTCCGCTCTAGAAGAGGAAATTGGAATCGAATTCTCGGGAACACAAAATGGACTTACAAATTTGAAACCGGGAAGTAAGATAAAGGCTCATTTTCTAACCTTATACAAAATAGAGCCTTCAATGGGCGATAACTAATTCATCCTTCCCTATATAGAATTTACAATAAAATAACGCCCTTTCTTTGAAAAAAGATACGGGACAAAGAATCCAATGCATTAGACTATTTGGTTAGAGACAGTCCATTTCATTTCTAGACCCGTAGTTTTTCATACCATCGTTAGACAGTTGGAGATCCGAATCGTGAATTACACAAAAAGCCGCCATTTTGACTGGCGCCTTCTATTGCTTACGTCGCCTGCGTCACCTCACGGTTCGCTGATCTATTACCCTTTTACAGCATCTCCCCGTAGATGATATTCGTTAGAGGACGCTCAGATGAAAAATTGATTTTGTAAAAGGATTTTCAATATTCATTGAGCACCACATATTATTCATCTCAAGCTTGTTCGAGTCATTTAAAAGCCTCCATGAAAAGGGGTGGATGCACGTTGGGGGGTCAGAATTCTCATATGGGTCCTATTGGCATGGCCTAGGTTTGAAAAATAGGGTACCCACTTAGGTGTCATCCTCGTCACTTGACCGTAGCTCAAAATGACGAGATACGTTAATACACGTCGCACTTTCAAGTATCACAAGGGATGTTGGTGACGCATGATCAATTGTGAGCCACGGTCGAGGATGACCCATACTTCAAACTTCCACACCAGAGACGTTTGATCCACGACAGATTGGACGTACTTCTCTTAATCACTCATTTTGCTTCAAACGTTAATAATCCATGGGAATGTCTTTTTATCAATGCTGCCTATCGGTCCGGGTGGAATTTTGTAATGGATTCCCGATCAGCTAGAAATTTGTACCATAGCTCAGAAGTGAATGACAATATATGAAAATGTCAAAAAAGAAGAAAGTAAACGAAAAGGAGGGGAGAAAGATCAAGAAAACGAAAACAAAAATTATACTTTTTAGTCTGTTGTAAAAAAATTTCAGATAGTATACTTGTTCTAAAGTGAGCTGAATTGGATCACGAAACACAACAATCAGGAAAAATTGTATTTGTGGAGATGAGCTTTTGATCAGTATGAATAGTAAGGCAAAGTATAATTAAATTATTTAAAAAAAAATATTTCATTTTTCGAGTCATCATTATACCAAAATGAGGTGATTACGATTTTTCTGGTAATTAAGTTTGATAAAGTTCTACAGATGAAGATTCTTTTGATTTTTCAATTTATAAGCGACTTTTTCGTTCTTATGATAATTCTTGTCGGATCACACACAAATGAAAGTGTCTGTGACAGTGTTTCCGAATTTACAAAAGCAATTTGAAATGTTTCCGCAGCTATAGCTATACTTTTTTTTTGTGCTGATATCAATAAATTTACTTACAAACTTTAAAAGTGCATTGATATACCTATCTCCTTGCTCGATTTTTTTTTTATTTGACTTTTAAGTTGATTTGAAATCCAATGAATCACGTTCCGGAATTTCCCAAGAAAGAACTTTTTATCCCACAGTCACTGTATCAAGTGGAAGAGATGAATTGCGAAAGTGGTCCACGATTTAAGGCATCCGACTACGTTCGGAACCGTGATTTTGCAAAAGCGTATAAATGGATAATATTTATGATATTTAGTGTCACTTAGATTAGAAAACGTATATAAAATTGTTTTAAGAACATTATTACAATAAAAAATTATTTAAGTATAATATTTCGACAAAAAAAAATGAACATAGAATGACCCATTTTTAAAACATTCTCCTTTTATGAAATATGCTTCTATTATAATAATATTTTGCCTCTATATTGCTCAGACCTCTGTAGAGAGTCTGAACTAGAATTTTTGAAATATACAATTTAGAAGTGAATTTATTGATATTTTATACTACAACACAGGGGAGAAATTTCAAGAAAAAAACACCGATAATTATTTCAATGGGTAGTAACTCTGAAAATAATGTGAATTTTTCAAAAGTCCTCTCTGGGGAAGTCTTTACTTTATATAAGCAAAATATTATTATAGAAGAATTTTTTATAAAAGGAGAACGTTTTGAAAAAAGGTTACACGTATTCTAAGTGACACTAAATATCATGAAAATCATCCCTTTTTTAAAATCACGGTTCCGATACTTTAAATCGAGTGCTGATTAGTAAAGCGATGCGAAATAAGAGGAAAAGCATTTGTATTCAGCGTAGAGCTCTACTTTCACTCATCTGATAAAAACAATTCGAGTCTCGACACGACTGATATCCAACTTGACTTTTTCCTTGCTTATTAAAAACGATTGCTTACCTTCGGCGGTGCGAAGGCCGAGACGCGACACCTTGACCCAAACCTGTTCGTTCTCTTTTGAACGACGCGAAAGGGGAGGAAGGGCAGCTGGACAAAGGTCTGTTGCATCACAGCAACGCGATGAAAGAGAAGCCTCCCCACCCCGCTCTCGCTTTTCTGACCGAGTGAAATGCTATCAGATTATTTTTCACTTCCTCTGAGAGAAGATGTCCTTGCTCCTGAGCTCCTCTGTCCTGCTGTTGTGTTGCTGTCTTGGGGCAGTATGGACAGCGCTGCCCATCGGCCGGCACGAGCCGCTACTGGACTGTGAGAAGACCTCTGCTGTGTGCCGATTGCACAATGGGACAGTGAGCGGAGTGATTCATTTGAAGAGAGTGGTAAGACACTTTGATCTGTGACCGCTTCGTCTCACGAGGCATGACAATATTCTGTTTGTCAAGTATGAAATGGAGCAAAAAATGCACAGAATTTTTCCAATAAAAACTAAGATTTTAACCCTTTAGCGGGCAGTGGCTAATTCGTCTAGCTACATATTAAAAAAATTTTCTCAAAGCGGGTGTTGGATATTTATATCTATATTCGTTAATTGAAGCTAAAACGCATAAAAATTAATACGGATGGCAGCACGATACCTTTTTTAGCATTTCATGCCCTCTGTTGGGTTGTTAAAAACAATTTTTCTCGGTGTAAATCTACAAAATTGTATTTTGATTACTATAAATAAAACTCTTCTGATATATTTGAAAAAGTATTTTTCTCTCATCTGAATGAATCAAGCAATTGTAAAAAAAAATGTTTTATTTAGGTTTTTGGAAACCTTTAATATGTGGATAGAGGCTCCACTGCCCACATAAAACACAAAAATGACCTAGAAATTTTTGCTTTTTCTTGTACTCGAGAGAGAGCATTTAGAATCACGTGAGAATGTTGGGGATGGAAAATATAAGCAAACTGCAAACTTTGTTTACAATATGTGGTACAAAATTCTCGTGTTTAAAAATCTTTCATTACATCTTTCCTACTCAGAGAAAACGTTTGCATATTATTAAGTTCCACAGTAAATAGCTCATCAAATTTGGGAAATATAACTAATTTAAATTCTCAAAAATATTACTTTATTTCTAAATTTTCATGCTAAAATTAAATAAAATATAAAATGTGGATGTATACCAAGTTCAATGTATATTCTAAGTATTCTATATATTTTCTAAGCAAGTATTCTTTGTTGTACAATTATTCTATTATTATTAAGTTACACTTATACTTTGTATTTAATTGTTATTGAAATAGTTATTACATAAATGTTAATTTTTCATAAAAAAGTTTATTGTAATATGATTTATTATTTCTGTCCTGAAAAGTAAGTTAAATGTCCTAAATGCTCAGTGGCTATAACGTCTAGCCACCACCCAGGAAAAAAAACCCACGATTAGATATTTTTTTGTGACTAAATAATGTTTATAGAGGATGTGTGAGAACAAGACATTTATCAAGTACTTTATCACAGGAAATTGTATTTTAGCTTGTGTGCCCGTTAAAGGGTTAAGATGATCTGATAAATTTTTTTTAAGACTGCGTTAAAAAGAGGAAAAGATGTACCTTTCGCACGAAAATCAAATTATGCCAAAATACGGCGTCTAAATGAGGTTATGTGTAATTGAAATAAATAACATGAACTTTGCTCCATTTCATATTTGACAACCAAATATATCCCAGCATTAAGCGTTCTATTCGATTGTATTGAAAAACAATCTTATCCCTCTCTTCCCTTGGTTTAAAAAGGACAGAATTTGAATTTATAAAATTGAAATAGAATTATTTTTGACACTTCCATATACCCTTCCCCAATTCGCATCTCCGCAAAATCCCTTTTTAGAGGATCTCTACTGAACAAAAGAAACATACTTGCCAAATTTCTAAGTCCTATAGTTCAAAAACAGGCTTTTTTTTATCGATATGGCTTGTAAAAAACCTAGATAGTTGATTTCCGTAAGACGTATCCTTAGTGGATTTCAACTCAACAAAAGAAACATGCACTTTAAATTTTCTTAACGGAAACGAAGTTCGAAAACGCGGACTTTTTTTGTCCCAGTAACCCCCCCCCCCGCCTATATAGGATCGATTTCCGTAAAATCCGTTCTTAGAGAATCTGTATTCAACAAAAGAAACATACCTGCCAAATGTTCACGTTTAGGTTAAATAGTTCAAAAACAGGGATAGTTTTCTAAAACGTCCCGCCCCTTAACACCTCGATGGGGTCGATTTTCGCAAAATATTTTCCTAACGAATCTCTACTTAATGCAAGGGATACGCCTGCCAAGTTTCAAGTGCTTAGGTCAATACTTTTGGAGATTTCGTGATGAGCGAGTTTGAGTCTCTTTATATATACTGAGATCCTTTAAACCTAGATTTTAACCAAAACTTATGTGGACTTTTTGTAACTAATGTCATTACTGATAAAAGCAGGTTTAAATAATGTGATGTGCATTTCCTTCTTGGGTATATATTTTTTTAATTCTTACTATTAGTTCACACTCTCTCTAATATATCTTCTTAAAATTTTCAATCGTTAATAAAATACTTTTTATTCATCCACTCAAGTTCAAGTACATTTTTTAAAATTTGTACTTGATGACATTTGATGTTAATACAGTTTTTACAAATATTTTAATTCATTAATTACATTTTAATTTTTTAAATTTATTTTGCATTATTTCTGACGAAGTTAGAACTAGCTGCTACAGATGGCACCAGTAGGTTTTTCTAACGAACTTTTTCTTGACTTCAAATACTTATTTTTTTATTCATCCACTCAAGTTCAAAAACATTTTTTTAAATTTGTAGAGGATGACACTAGATGTTAATACAGTTTTTTTCAAATATTAATTCATTTTAAATTTAATTAACAAAAATAAAATTTTTCTTTGTTGAGCAAAGTAGGAATTGACTTAAAATTTTCTTTATATTATTTATTTTATGTTATTTCTGCATTTTTTTATTTTTGGCTGATTTTATTTTATATTTTAGAGGCAATTTTTTTTAATTATTGTATCAATTTTTAAGGCTTAGAAAAAATAAAATAAAATTATAATCAATCATACGAACGTAGCAAGTCTTCATTGAACATTTAAATTTTTCTAATTCCGGGGATAATTGGATAATGTACCTCTGAAAATTCGCTCAAATGTTTGCGTACAAATGATATTTTAAAGCTTCTTTCTTTAAGATTAACTTTAAAACATTTCTTTGAGTCATATTATTGGTAGCTCATCAATTTCTAAGCATATGATTAAATGTGCGATAAATTTTATTTACAAATTATCCTTATTTACACATACTGAGCAAAACATTGCGTGTGTTCTAAGAACTTAGATTGATAGTTTGAGAGAAAGATATTATATATATTTAGCTCTATTGTTGCAAACACATATAAGATATGGGATATGTTAAAGTAATTGCATGCTTTTATGTATATTAATTGAAGAGAGATAGAGAAACCACATTAAATGGCCAATAATTGTTCAGAAACGCATAACACTTAATGTATTTTATAACAGCAAGGACTTTATTTCAAGGTATATTTTCACCAGTTACACGCTTGGCTAAATACTGCAACTGTAACGCGTTCGGTGGTTTTGCCAATTATAATTCCGCAATCTATCCGTATTTTGTTTATTATTCAGCTACTTTTTCATCACTGTAACAAGAATGAAGTAATTTTATATTTGAAGAAAGACATTTTATTGTTAAATAGCTTCTGTGTAGAAAAGAAGGATAATTATTTAATTTTATTGGAGCATAAGTGAACAGAGCTATTCATGGGTAAATTAGATATTTGTTTTGATTTCAAAGTTACTTTTGAAAAAATTGCATGGGTTCTTATATGAAATTGTATAAGATATTACCATTTATTTTATTTAATTTTTGTTGAATCGATTTTAAATAATGGCTGAATGTTTGCGCATAAGCGATTTATTTTGATAATAAGCAGCTTGAGGTTCATTTTCAAGTCGCAAACGCAAAGTTAATTCTATGTAGAAATTAGGATTTCTCCACCTCAAACATGTTGTTTCTGATCCCTTCTAATCGACGGTATCAACCCGAGCAGCGGCTACTTTTACCTCTGTCTTTGGTGGCAGATTTGAGATCCATACAGGTGACGGTACGATTTGGCTCCCTAATTTTGAAGGAGCCTCCTACCTCTCTTCTCCTTCCATCAACCTCTCGAGTGTACTTGGGGCTCAACGAATTTAGAGGGCTCCCATATTGCATAGACAGGAATTCAAATGTGATTATTTCTAATAGATTTGAAAATATTTTCAGATAATGTTCAAAAAATAGTAATTACAGAGAGCCCATTGTTTCCTGTTTTTTATGATGCTTTTCGGATTTTTTGTATTTCAATCGATGCTCTGCTCTAGGTTTGTGGGGGGAAATAAATTTCCACATGATTAACATAAAGTTCAAGGATTCAAAATAGTCGGAAGCCTTGATTTCGTTTGGGAATTTTCCTTTCAAAAACCATTCCTCTGCTCTTATTTCAGAAATACATCAGACTTGATAAAAAATAAGTTTCATCTTCACTTCCTGGATACATGTGAACCGGAAACAATTTTTGTTTCCAGATAAAATTCAGAATTTATCGGTCATATATTTAAACAGTTCAAATGTGATCTACTTCGAAATCACAAGAGAGTTGCCCTCTGACAAAAAAAAAAAAACATCGAACAACGAAAATGCTTGAAATATACGCGTATAAATCGTAATATATTTGATAAATAATAAATTACAGTTTAAAAAAAAACTAAAAAACACGCTTTTATGGTTTTAATCGGTTTTCAGTTTTTTTAAACTATAATTTTTTTATGAATAGGAAAAATGTTGCCGTAAAGTTCTCACACTAATCTATTTTCCCCAATGAATAAAGAAAAAAATTATATTGATTTCATTTTATATTCCTTCATTATAATTACTTTTATTTTCGCTCTAAAAAAAGCCTGTCATCTTTGTGTATTTAATACGGAAACGGAATATAATGTGTCTTTCACCTTATATAATTGATAATAGGGCAAAAGCAAGATGACATTTCACACATTTGCTTTTTTTCGAAAAATACTTCGAATAAAACTTTGCCCATCCGACAAAATACAACTACAGAATTCACATTCGTTATCACAATACAGAGGATGCCGGACAGAATAACGATTTTTTTTTCGGTGGGATATTTTTAATTTCGAAAGAACATTTTTTTTGGAGACAGTAATGTTAAAATTAATTTTTGCTTCAAATTAAATTAATACGAGTAAATTGATTCTGAATAAAACAGACAGTTTAAGTCATTTTTTAAAATATTTTTTTTAAAAAAAAGTGATTATTATAATGTTGTTTCTAAAAACATTTATAAAATACTGAATTTTTAATATATATTTTTATTCTAGGATAATTAGTAAGAAAAGTTAGAATAGAAATGAAAATTTGTTGAATTTTAATAATTATTTTTAAACCACAACACAAAAAGCATTAATTTTCTCTTCCTGCATTTATAAGAATAATTCAGATAAACTAGATAATTCGTGCTAAAGAGTGGGTAAGAAACTAACACGACGGTGCAGAACAAAGGAGGATAACCTGTAACGCTCTAATAAGCCTTATATTCACTTTGACATTTTATTAAAAAAAAGAGTGCAATTTTTTCATACTTGAAGTCTTACTAACTTTTTATAACACTCATGTATGAATGCATCTACAAAGAATTTCCCAACTCATTTTTTAATTCCCAAATAGTTAACCACACCACACCATCGGGAGGACATTTCAGCTCTCGACAGATTTAACGTGCATCGCTGCCCTACACGACGGGTCTTTAGTGGTACTAGGCTTGAAGAAAGCTGCAGAAGCTAACTGTAAAGGTGCCAGAAACCTTACGCTGGGCTCTCAGGGCTGCGGTAGCCCAGTGGTCAAGGTATCGGATCATGACAGGCATGTCATGAGTTCGATCCCAGTACCACTAAAGACCCGCCGTGTAGGGCAGCGATGCACGTTAAATCTGTCGAGAGCTTAAACGTCCTCCCGTTGGTGTGGTGTGTTAGTTAGGAGAAGGGGTGCCAGCTCAGGTGTCGTCCACATCACTTGACCAGGTTCAAAATGACGTTCAAAATGCCAAAGTCCCTCGTGTAGCTGAACAGTGCAATGCTCTCAAAGCCGCTGAAAATGACAATTTAGGGGAGACTGAATAGGTGATTAATGCAGTGCTTCTAATACTTTTTATGCTTGCAACACAGTTTTCAGTCTTAATTTTCATCCCTTCCTCCATACAGTAACGGTGCCAGCTCAGGTGTCGTCCACGTCACTTGACTATGGTTTAAAATTACGTGGTCCGTCGCCAGAAGCCCCCGTGTTGCTAAACAGTGCGACGTTAATATTCAATCAATCAATCAATCCATACAGTAACAATGTATTGAATTCAATAATAATATACTTTGACGTAAAGCTGCAATACGACTTTAATTTTAACCGTACAAGTTATCAAGAAAAGTATTAAATTTTGTATACAATTTTATGACATGCCCATAGGGCTACTGGTAATTATTAAACTTGTTCCCAACTTAGTATTCTTAAATTAATTATGAAGCATATTGTGTGCAGTACTGATACTTTTATAAGTGTATTATATTAGTGTAAATGTGTATTTTATTTTTTATTATGTCAGAATGTATTTTGCTTAGCTTTCTTTCAGTAAATAAATATTTTTTTAAAAATCTTTTTACTTGGACTCTTCGATATACTCGTGCCCCCCTTGTAGGGTTATCACGCCTCCGTAGGGGGCACGCCCCACAGTTTGAGAAACACTAGATTAATGTAAGTATTGACAAAACTTTAAATCATATTTTTGAAATCTCGGGGAATCACTGACTCGAAACTATTCAATCGATTTGGCTAAAAATTTGACCTGTTATTCTAGACTCACATAACTAAATATTTAACCTTTAAAACATTCAATTTTTTAATAATGAATTAATTTTTCTAAACAATTTATCAACGAAGAATTTGAAAATTTTTTTTTCGCAAGTCCGTCCGTTTCTTTAAATATGCATATTATTGGTTAGTTTATTAAAATAAGTCTACAGAACAACAATCTCTTTCGTTTTTTATTTTGGAGGACTCAAGAATTCTGTGTACAGCTCAACTTTTTTTCGAGGACTCCCCTTTGACATGAACAAATTAATGTAAAATTAAGTAAAAAAAAAAAAAAAAAAAATTTCCTGCACTTTTTAAAATATTAATAAAAACATGTAAAAATTACAAAACGATCGCATTTTGTTAATAAAAAAATGCATGAAAAACCGTCGAAACACACACCGGAGTACTACTTTAAACAACTTCGCTGTGGAATCAAGATTTGTTCACATAGTATAGATATGTGTAGAACCCAAAGTGGAAATCAGAGTACACACACACACAAACATGGAGCTTTCTTCAAACAATTAAATCTCTCTGGCAATGACATTCAATAATCTAAAATAGCTGTAAATTTATCTCTTTGGGGTTATCTTTCAGAATTCAGTTAATGTTGCTTCCCGTAATTCTGAAGATGTTTGTCCAATAAGCTCCTCTTCAAAATTATGAGTTTCTTTTCTCTCAAAAATTAACCAATTTTTGTTAACACGAGCCTGAGTGTATGCGAACCACAAACTTGCGAAAGACATCAGATAGGCCTCTGGAAATTTCCATTTTTGGAAAACAATCGAGATAAAAATAATGAAGGTCAAGAGAAAAAGTGCGTATGGATGTGGATAATTTAAATCATACGCGTCCAATAGTGCCGTTCTTATCGGAAAAACACTCTGAAGTAATCATTTTTCTTTTGGGGGAACTTAGGTCAGTGCAAAGTGGTGCACATTCTGGACTATTATGGAACACCCCTCCGTCAACAGTTGGGTTAAAAAAAGTTATCTCGGCTGTATCTGTGTTAATGTAGAAGTTTGGAGTGATAATTGAGATTCGGACACATAAACAAAGAGTGTTTATCTATTCGTCCTTCATAAATGCAGAACAGGACATATTCAGTGACCTTCATTCGTTTGGACAGATTGAAGTAATCGTATTACACTGTAACTACTTTTCTTTCCAAGTGTGTATTTAGTTTAAAAAAAATTCTTTACAATTTGCTTGGAGACGAAAGAAAAAGAATAAAAATGAGAACTACAAAAGAAAACTGCCTGTTCTTACCCTTCAGTTACGGTTGTGGTAGCCGAGAGATCATGTTTCTGCACTCACGATCGGAGTTGGGTCGCGGAGTGAGTGAGTGAATATTAACGTCGCACTGTTCAGCTACACGAGGGCTTTTGGCGACGGACCACGTAATTTTGAACCATGGTCAAGTGACGTGGACGACACCTGAGCTGGCACCCCCCTCTCCTAACTACCACACCACACCAACGGGAGGACGTTTCAGCTCTCGACAGATTTAACGTGCATCGCTGCCCTACACGGCGGGTCTTTAGCGGTACAGGGCTCGAACTCATGACATGCCTGCCATGATCCGATACCTTAACTACTGGGCTACCGCAGCCCTCGTTGGGTCGCGGAAGCGTAGTGGTCAAGGTAACCGACGTGTCATAGGTTCGAGCTTAATACTGCTGAAGACCCGCCGTGCAGAGGCTCAAATGTCCTCCCATTAGCGTGGTGAGGGAGATGCCAGCTCACAGGTATTGTCCTCGCAATTTGACCGAGGTTTATCATCAATATTCTTTGTATCGACTGAAGTGCGCCGTTAATTAACACTCACTCTCAACTTAAACAATTTTTTCGTTATGGCTCTTAACTCAGTTAATCAACAAGAATCAGAATTTTAATACCACTGTATTTATTGAATTTTTTTCCTCTTCTCTTCATGAACTTTAATAATTTTATAAATATTGAGATTGTAAAACAGAAGTAGAGTGTCATGTATTACTAGAGTATTTTTTCTTTAATTTTTCTAGCGCACGTGCAAATCTCAGATTTCTGGGGATTCTCCCCTTGTCACGCACATTTCATTTTGACACCAAGTCTGTTCGTGTTTCGACTCGCTTTCGAAAGTTTGTGCAACTATTTTTACTTTCTCTTGTCGAAGTTGGATTTCAACGAAAGTGATACTGAATGAGAACATTTGCTGGAAACAGATGATACGGATTCATCTATTTGTGATTATGAAATGCACGTGGAAAAGCTCCAAAGAACATTTCGAGCCATTTCTCAGACTTGTAATTTTGATTCTAATTTTTCTAACCCAGACATGTTGTACCCTAACTTTTGTAATTTTATACAATCCCAATAAAAGTAAACCTACCTTATAATGCTTTCTGTGCTGGTTACACTGGTGTACACGTAAATAATCCACATGAAGTTACAATGGGATTTTGACCAATAACATGTATCCACTAATGGTTACGTGGTGCGCAAGGGTTACAAGAATTTTTTTTTAATATAGATTTTAAACTTAGATATCTCTATTTCATTCTATCGCTCTTACGCATTAGAATTAAAGAATCTCACTGGCTTAAAAAAATGGTTAATTATTGAAAATAATTCTTTATAGACAATTCACATTGATGATAAATCATTTGTGATTTCACCCATCGGAATCGAAATTTCCATTAGAAACACTGCTTGGGTTATTTCTTCACGAGCATCACGATTAATTTCATGCAATGGTTATTTTCAGCTTAATGTGACGCCTTCAATGTGCAATTAATTACTACAGATTTTCTTGCGTTAATACATATTCGTGTGCGTGAAATTATATCAACCGCAAAAGGGAATGTGCCAAACCATTGTTTTCTCCAATTCAAAGTGTTTTGACAACAGAGATTCAATGCCTATGGGCGTCACGTGGCTTGTCCCCGTGCTGGACAAAGTCGTCCTTGATTTTAATGACGACTTTCAAATGTAACCTGCAATTATTATTTGTAGGCTATGCAATTCTATCGTTAAAGGTTATTTTGCTGTATAGAAACAAGTTTGCAACTTAAACTTTCGAAACGATTTAAAGTTATAAATAGATGGCTGATGTGATTAGTAAAATTTAATGTTTTCAATTTATTTGTTGTCTTCTATTGAGATACACGACACAAATATACCATTTCTTTGTTCAGTTTCGATTGATTTATCCAGTTGTCTCGATACAATCTGATGATCCTTGTCTTTATAGGTGTTGATATCCCATTCACCTACTAGATAAAACAATTTTTAAAAAACTTATTTTCTACTTGATAAAGTGCCCCTTCTTCACACGGGGTAATTTTTAAAAAATACAAAATATTCTCCTCATAAAATAGTTGAATTGTAAGAGAGCGAGGCAATACATGCAAAAATGTAAAATCTGCGAAATTATACTAGGATTTGATTTTTCCGAGAGTACCCAAACCAAACAGGCACTCTAGGGATTTTTAACATGCCGCATAATCGTACGATATGAACGCTGTTAATTTTTTGCGTCATCAAAATCTATCCACTTGGGCCGTGGTCGAACCTGCAAACTTGGGTGTACAAGGCCAGCGCTAAAGGCCATCCAACCGATTCCATCTCCCTACAGCTACTGTACAGTATTTTAATAATTATAATAGTGATGGATCTTCCTAGAATAATATTAAATTCTGTGTCTGAGTTTTGTTTTGTCTCTGAAAAAGTGTAATTAAAAATTTCTCGTCACTGGGTTGCTAATTAAATTACAACTGGTCACTGGGTTGCTGACAAATTAAGGCTACACAGCTTCCTTTTTCAAAAATTTTTGTGGAGACATTTACAGTAAAAATAATCTATGTTTTATATTTGAATTATATTATTAAGATGATTCTGTAAGTAAAAAGTCAGTTTAACCAGCCAGTATTTTACAATTTTAAAAAATTAGGAATTTTTTAAAGATTTTTCAAACTTTTATAAAATATTCAATTTTTAAAATTTTTTAGTCATTTTAAGTTATTTATGTTTCTTAAATTATTGTGAACAAAAATTAGTATGGATTTGAAAATCTATTTGCTTGTTGATTTTTAATAATTATTTTTCTAGAAAAACCTGGAAAAAACACGAAAATTTTTAAAATATCAACTTAAGCATTTCTTAAAAAAATAACTAGATATCTCTCAGCCCCAAATCCATACTAAATTTTGTAGAACGTACGTTTGCGAGTATATACAAAAAATTTCGAGGCACTATCTTGAACAGTAAAAACGCCTTAGGGATTAGAAAACACGTATACCTTTTCAAAATTGAAAGTGTGAGAAAAACGCATTTTAAGTTTGTAAAAGCATAAAATAAAAACTTATAATGCCCGTAAACCTCTAATTTTTTAATATGTTTTTTTCCAATGTATTCTCTATATTAAAACACTATTTTAATTAAATAGGACTAAAAATAATATTTCTAATTTAAAATATATTTTTGTATAATATTGATAGCATTTGTTAAGATGACAGTTTAATCTTAACCTAATATTTTCACACAAAAGCTTTGAAACACAAAACATTTATGTACTAATAATGGTGATGCTAACTTAAGCTAAAAATATAGCCAGGTATTTTCATAGAATTTAATTTTTTTCAACTTTAAATTGGGGCAGTTTAGTAAGTTTTAGCTGATATTGAACGACTTTAAAATATTAAAATATAGTACTACAATATGTTTAGCATAAAGTAATTTGGTACATCAAGGAAATATTCATTTATATTTGCAACATTTGAATTCAGAATACACGTGTTCGGAAGTCTAATTGCAGTATCAGCTGACGACTGATTTTTAGATACATTATTTTCAGTAGTATTTCATGTCTTCGAAATATGGTTTATCCCAGCAACCCGAGAAAGCTTTGGCCATGGCATTTTCTCTTCAGGAAAAAAATTAATGGAAAAGCTTTTAAGTTATAAACTATTTTTAAAGTAAAAATTGACCACGAATTTAATCTTAATTTATTAATTATGAGAACTGAAAAAACTCTCAAAACATAATCAAGAAGAAATTATTTTAGTAATGAAAACTGGAATTAATAAGCATTTCACACTAACAGATTTGATTATGCTCAGTAATATTTTTAATTAATTCAATTTAATGTGGTGTTAGGAGAGGGGGGACATCCTCGTTACTTATCCACGGCTCAAAATGATGAGGTCCTGTAGCCAAAAAACCCTTCTTGTAGCTGCGACCTTAATGTTCACTCAAGTTGTCCCATACAATCCATAGTTCCCCAAAATCACGACAATTAGAGATCTTTCATCCAATAACCAAATAAAAAAAAATTTTTTGTTTGTTTAAGACTACACAGTATCCTAAAAATTTCATATTTACCGAAAAAAAATATTTTGCATTTTCTAGTAGCCCATATCATAAGAAGCTTGCCACCCAATTTCAGATCTGTTAGCAAATTAGTTCTTAGGATATTAGAAATTTTATGAGCTATAGTTTTGGTTTCGGGTTTCTTTTAAAGCATTTTTCCACTCTTAACGGGGGAAATATTTAATGTGCATCTACCCTCTCTGCACGGCGGTTCTTCAGTGGTACTAGGCTTCAATTTATGACACTTTGACTACTAGGCTAATGAGGTCGCTGATAGACTAGTCAACTCTGTTTCAACTATAAGTGGCCACCTGAAATGTCTTTGTAATTACAATTGCCCCCTTCTAAGCAATACTATGAACTAAATCACATTCTGAGACTTTCGAAAAGGGACTTAACATCCCTTATTATCGATTTTTGGGTGCTCAACAACCTTCTAGAGCTGATCTGACAAATGGAGCACAAGAAACAACAAGTAGGGTATTGTTTCCCCAGTAGGGATCTTTCTTGTATTAGCCACCCCATGAGTTTTGATTCAAATGCAAAGAGACTGATCTTGTTCTGAATCTCACCAGAGCGATGAATGAGAGTTACATTAAGGTCGCAACACGAAGGTGACGGATCTCGTCATTTTGAACCAGGACGGCATCACCCTATCCTAACTACCACACCACACTAACAGGAAAACACTGAGCCTTAATTTAACGTGTCTCAGTTCCTCTACACGGTGGGTCTTCAAAGCCAACAGGACTCGAACCCGTGACACTCCAGCTACGAATTAGTTACTTAACTTGCAACCATCTTATTTCTATATTGCACTCATGTCCAGTGAGTGAGTGAGTGAATATTAACGTCACACTGTTCAGCTACACGAGGGCTTTTGGTGACGGACCACGTAATTTTGAACTATGGTCAAGTGACGTGGACGACACCTGAGCTGTCACCCCCTCTCCTAACTACCACACCACACCAACGGGAGGACGTTTCAGCTCTCGACAGATTTAACGCGCATCGCTGCCCTACACGGCGGGTCTTTAGTGGTACTGGGACCGAACTCATGACATGCCTGCCATGATCCGATACCTATACCACTGGGCTACCGCAGCCCACTCATGTCCAGAATTAACGTCACAAAAACATAAAATCTGTGACAATTTATGAACTACTTACTGTGTAGCCACCAAATTTAGCACAGAGATGTATTACAATGTGAGAAAGAATATACCAAAAGAATATCTCATTTTTCCAAAAGCGGGACATTTATTACCTGGAGGGTAGCTACGCAGAGAAATGGCTTTTGCTAGACCATCCCAAACATACTCAATAGAATCGTGATCCAGAGACCTTGAGGTGTCAATCCACTCCTTCCTGAAATTCATCAGCAATGTGAGTCCATAAAAATATAGTCCAAACCCAAAAAATCCAGAAGACTTCCATTCTTTTACCGCTGTGAGTCTCGCATCGAAAACGTACAGACTGTCTGCCACCAAATCCGTCGATTTTCGTTAGATAAGAGCTCTCTCCAGCTGTCATCCACGTCAGATGACCATGGTTCAAAATGACGAGGTCCGTCGCCAAAATCCCTCGTGTAGCTGAACAATGCGACGTTAATATTCACTCACACACTCAATGAATCATCTAAGCGATTATGAGAAGTCAATCTCACTGCGAACAGGCTATATTAGCTTGTTTGCTTTCATAAAATATTCACAAAACTGGAGGTAAAGTTCCCATATGCTTGAAGGGTCTCAAACCAGTAGCTCTGTAAAAAAACTAACGTTAAACAACATCTTTTCCTAAATTGATCATGTGTGTGTTACCTATCTTTCAAAATATATAAAATACAAATTCTATCAGAGTTTTATTAGAGATATTTTAAAATCCTGACAAAAAACATGTTTGTGACCTTAATTTTAGACATGCGTATACATTGCGTACGAGCTTTGAACTTAATGTGCAAGAGCTCGAACACGTAGTATAATTTGAGCAGAGTCGATTTCATGTAGTACTTTAAGTGGCCACAGTAGTCGTGGTTGTGAATTCCTTGCAGATGTTTTTTCTCTATCGGCTCGTGGGTAGCCGCGATAGTCCAGTGTTCAAGGTAATGAACTCGTGCCATGAGTTCGAGCCTGGTACCGCTGAAGACTCGCCGTGTAGGGGGGGGGGGATACACGTTAAATCTGTCAATGCTCATATGTCCTCCTGTTAGGAGAGGGGTGTCGTCCCCGTCACTTGACCAGAGTTCAAAATGTAGAGGTTCATCGGCCCTCGAGTAGCTCAATAGGTCGACGTTAGTATTCTCTCACCGTCGAGTCGATCCATTCAACATCAGGCTGAAAGTAATGTGGAAGTTGAGAGGGGTGGTGACGTTCTCGTCTCTTAACCGTGTTGTCCCCCCGATGGTAGTAAACAATAAATCGAACAATTATTTGAAGTTTTTTCGGAAGTTTTGGGCTATAAAATTGAGGCAAAAAAGTAAAAATTTCACTCTGCCTGACGCAATAATTTCTGTAAGGTTATTCATTGCTGTGATTTATTTTAAAATTTCTTCAATCTTTTCGTGAATAGATTTACTACACTGCTACTGTGAGGTGGGGGAAGGGAAGAGCTACGGAAGTGTTTTTGGACAAAGTTTTGATGACTCACTGTAACTATAACAGTTTTTCGTTTCCGCATTGAATGACTTTACTCCTCATCTTTTCCGGTGACTTTCAAAAAGAAAAGAGAAAAAGATATGAATAGAAGGGATTTTTTTTTGATTATTTACTTTTCTTTTTGTTCCATGAAAACGCAATTTTCTCTCTGTTTTGTTTTGAAAATAAAAATTCCAAGTACGTTTTGACAATTCTCATTTTTGTCTAAGCAAAACATGCATTTTTACACCAAACAAAATTATTCGTAAAATAAAAAAAAGATAAATTATACGGTTCGTTAATGAAACCATACGTCAGTCTCCAATGAGGTAAAAAATGTTTGATTTTTATTTTGTTAAAAAAAAACTTTGAATCTTTGGTATTTTTTAAATCCACTCTATAATTCATTTTTTGACCTAATGACCCTCTTAGCATTCTCAAACTTTTGACTTAACAAAAACCAATGTGTTAATCCGATTCTTGAAAGGTTTGGTTCTTATCCAGATATATCTTTTTTTGATGAATATTTATCATTTTCTTACATGCAACATACAATTTCTCAACTTCGTAAATCTGAAACAGTACCTTTCAAAAATAGTTATTGATATTGAAAAGATAGGGGGTAGGTGGACTTTTCTAGTGTAGGGGCTGCTTCTAAAGTTTTTAAGGTGTTGTGGTCTAACCAGTGTCGAAGATTCTGCATTAAAATTGTATGCTTCCTTTTCTTAACATTTGTTTTCCACATTGTACCCCTCTTTAAAAATAAGACAGATTTTTATTTGAAAAACACAAAATTGTCGAATGCTTTAACCGTCTGCCAGACCGAAGGAACGTGGGAGAGTTCAACGGAGTGAACAGAGTAAATCGATGAACCGACGTATTTGCTTAATTTTTTCATGATCAGCACCCAATCATGTGGAAGCGCACGGTGTGGCATGATGTCTCAATAGCCAATCCCGTGCTATAGCGGAAAGGCCGATCTTCAACATTTATGCTCCCCTTCAGTAGGCGTGTGGGGAAAAATTCATTTATATGGCTGGCATAGCAGTGAGTGCCTTTCCCCCTACAGTGATAATGAACGTGTTAAGCGTCACCGTGCCCTTCCAATGAAGGAACATTTATCGAATTATTTATTTAAATAAATACGATATTGTTCGAATTAATAGGGACAAAGGGTAGAAAATGATTTTTTCTGAAACCTTTGGTTTTAATCTTCATATATCTTAAAGTAGACCGAAAAATCTATATTAGTGTGTGCGAAGTATGTTCTCTTTTAACAGAAATGACCTCTTGAACACGTTTTGGCAACTGCACATGTTCTTAATTTTATTATTGAGGAACTTTACTTGTATAGCAATTTTTATCATCGGTTCTGTTGTCGTGTAATTCACCTTAGATTAACAATTCTTGAGAATACGTCATAAGTTCTCAAGAGGTCTGTTGAATTACCAGGTCAAACAAGCACTTCCTGCATAAAAGTCTGGACTGATATCGAATTGTGACAAAAAAAGAGCCCTGTTTAAATGTTATCATGAATTGAACAATCCTACGACGTAAAGAATCCATCATGAAGAACTAAATTTCCAGTGTTGTGAAAAAAAACCCAATGCATCTCTTCAGGAGGATCCGGTGACAGAGTTTCACCTTCACTTTGACTTACTGCACTTGATTTGTATCCGTGCAAAAATAAACTGAAAATTACCTTCTTCCGATTGTTAGCAGTGCAAGATCGGTGTTTTTAAGTGCATGTGATAAACGTTTTATATATATATATACCATCATTTTCAGAGTTAAAAATTGTTTCCAAAAGCTTTTGCGTACAATTGAGGCCATTCACTTGTACACTATAATAAGTCCTTTCACAGATCTGCGACTGTCTTCCTTGGATTTATTTTGCTATTTCTTACTAGAATTTTATCAGTTCTTATAGTAATTTTCCGCTGGCTCTTTTCTTTTTACAGAGGATGTTCCAGAATCTTGAAATATTCTTAAACTACTTGATTTGTCCATAACTGCTGTAGCTATATCTCTTTCAGTCACAAAAGTCGGTTCATTAGAGAGCGTTCGTTGAAAAAGCAAAAAAGTAATATGTGTGTTACACGGAACGCAAACCTATAGTCACCAGCTGCCGCGCTGAAATGTGCTACTGATACACTAAAACTAGTCTAAGTGATTAAAGTATAGTGAAAGTCGCTCCATCACACTACCTTCAGGCAGATATAACCAATTTGTTCGAGTCATCACATACCAACTCGAATAAGAAAAATTTGTCTGTCCCCATTTATTCGAACATTCTCGCATCTGTGATGATCCTTCAATCTATTAAATATGTTTCTTTTTGAATGCACGTCTAAAGAGTAGTGGCAACTGACTGGTTATGCCCATCCCTGGAATAGATTTCTTAAAATTTAATTTCGATACATTTTTATATTTGCGGAAAAGGAGATTGAAAGAACGAGATTCTTGAGTGTACCAGCCCCCCCTTTTTTTTGTCAATGATGATAAGTGACAGAAGTGTAAGCAATATTTGCGAACCTCTCTCAGATATGTGGAGAAAGATTATCGAAGATGATTTATATGAGATGCACTAACTTCGAATGAAGGTTGCTGTCTTCCTGTTTTTCAGAATTCGTATTCTAATGAATCCTTTGAATACGAACAAACCTTTGTAAAAATGTTGGTTTGTTGTGATCGAATTTTTATACTTGCATGAGATATTCTTGGAATTTGTTGTTTCGAAATGTGATTAGAAGATGAGCGTTCAAGACCTCTAGGAAAGCTATTTCGTATTCTCGTTAGATTAAATGTATGTCTCATTCTAGAGTTCACTACAGAGTTTGGCTGGTACAATTATTTATAGCCAATATGTGATTTTTTCTAGATACATTTTAAATAATATTTTACATTAGAGATATGTTCCTAGAAAAAACCGCACAAAAAGGACTTGTAGAGTAAAAAGGGGAAATAGACATTATTCAAAAACCATTTTTTAGATGAACGAAAAACATTTATTTAGTTGGTAAAACTGGCTTAAAAATGACGAGGAACAACTGTATACGTTTTATATTTGTATGTTTATATTTATATATTTGAAAAAAGGATAAATGGCGTGGCCGCAGTAGCTTAGTCGTCATGGTCATGGACTCGTGGCAGGCGCTTCACAAGTTCTAGCCCTAGTGCCATTAAAGACCTGCCGCGTGTGCGCGTGTAGAAGCGCACGTTAAATCTGTTGAGGCTCAGTACTCCCGTTGACGAGATGTGGAAGTTTGGAGAGTGAGGTTCCAAAACCTTGGCCGTGGTTTAAAATGACGTCACCCACAGCTCTCGTGTTGCCTTCTAGTGTCTCACTCCTTCTAGTGTCTCCTCGAAAAATAATGAACAGGGGAAAGAAGCTTCAATGAAGCAAGAACAATTTAAGAAATAGAATGTAGAGACTGATTTGGGGAACACCCGTGTTAAGGTCCATCGATAGTGGTTTTGTTGATCAACTGGAAAAAATGCCCAATCATGTTTCCTGGGTGGTAGCACGTTGTCCGACCAGTGCGTCATCTCATTGGAGAATTGTGCTATCAACCAACATATCCAAAAAAGTGCCTCCCCTTGACAGTTTGCCAAATTCAAGAACACAAAAAGCAAACGCCGCCATTTTTACTGCCTAGTCACATGACACGTGTCCTATCTCAATTCACAACTCATTTACAAAACAATAAACTGAGCGCAAAACAAATGATGTGGTGACGAGAGTTTCTCAATTAAATAAAACATTTATTAAGCTATTTACATGTGGATGCCTAAAATAAAAGGTTTTTTTTTTTTTTTTCTATCGCGCACGCTCATAGCCGTCTGATCCCTCCAAACGTGTAATTCCCTCTTTTCCTTTTCAGAGCGTTTCACCTCCCCCTGTTGCTACAGGCACTCGTCCGTCAATGGGGCGTTCACTCCTTCGCACCTCCCCCACCCTCTCCATTCGCAGCAACACGCATACGACGTCATTTCTGTCAGGGGCGAGACGTAGAGTTCAACTGAGGGGCTGCTTGATTGTTAATGTTTAACAGCATCTGGAAACTCCTTTATGAATCACTCTGTTTTTTTACATTCTATATTTGTCGATAAATTTGCAAAATGTTAACTGGATGACTTTGTGACTGCATTCTCTAGTTGAGGGTCTATTTAGACACACACATCTACCGATCTATGAGATATAAATAGATTCTTTTAAAAGGTAATTCGCCGAATTACCTTACCGAAAGTAATTCGGCCCGAAGTGTTGGTCTAGAATATGTGTTGTCGTCTAAAGGTTAAGGACAGCACCTATCGATGATTGTCGCTTGGGCAGAGATTTGTGGGTTCACAAGGCACTCACCCACAAAAGAATCATCATTGTGTGTGTGAGGGGTTTTTATTTTCTTGTCATAAATCGTTTCCATTCGCGAGAGAAAAGCTGTTGAATGAAAGACACAAAAACAACACTTAGTCATCAAAATGTAATGAGATTCACAAGGGAAATCAAGTGATCTCATGAATGAAATGAGATAGTCACTGTTTCTCATTTATTTGTAACAAATATTGTTAAGTTTGGAAGAAACCATTATGATTTTCGTTTCTGAACGCTTGTATTTCAGACCGGCTTCCTCTAGAAACTCTCTCGAGAATTAAAAATACTATAAGCGCACTATTGAATATTATTTGTCATGAAATTGATGAGGAAACAATTTATTCCAATCCAAACAATGAAAAAACATGATCTATGTATGTACACTCCATCGTTCATCAGATGCACTTTAATGTAGTTTGAAACCCAGGCACAGCAGTCAGCGCCACCAACCATTACACTTCTGCGTGGTAGGAGGAAAATAAAATACCTCCCGCTGACCAACAGGTACAAGACCAACCTTTCGAGGCAATCGCAAGCAACACTTGTGACCAGTACAATTTGTCCTTTGGCTCTGTCTAATTTTTATCATCGTTTTGCCTGTACACTGTAATACACGACAACAACTTTAATGCATGTTGTGTGTGATCTTTCTTCCCCACTCTTCTACTAATAATCAGGCATTCCTTTCAAAAGAGTATCCTGTGCATAGGCTAGCAAACGCTCACAAAATTGCATTGAGTGAATATTAACGTCGTACTGTTCAGGGGGCTTTTGGCGACGGACCTCTTCATTTTGAACCATGTTCAAGAGACAAGGACGACACCTGAGCTGGCACCCCACTCCCTCTCCTAACTACCACTCCACCCAAACGGGAGGCCGTTTGAGCTCTCGATAGATTTAACATCGCTTCCCTACACGGTGGTTCTTTAGTGGAACTGGGCTCGAATTCGTGACATGGCAGCCACGATCGGATACCTTGACCTTGACCACGATCCGATACATATGACGTGGCCATTTTTTTTGACATGGATGTGACAAAACAAAGGCTATTGATTAAGTTATTTTTCAGAATCGTCCAAAAAATATTCAATTTTTCTCGTTGTTTCAGCAGGAAAATCTAGAAAGTAAGACTCCATTTCGAATGCTTGATCCTAATGCAAATTTATGAAAAGTGTATCTTTCATATATACTTCTCTATTCGAAAGAATTGTGTATCAAATCGAAATACACATTTGAAATAAATTATTCCTTATAAATTAAGCAATAGATATTTTAAATTTATCATTTTTCTTTTGGTAACATATTTGTTTTATAAATCATTTTATAAGTATTCAAATAAATACTGCAGATAAAAAAATATGAAATACTTTCTTTTATTCAATAATCAAGCAACTACCCACCCTCTTTCTCATGACAGCTTTAACTTTTTAAAGCCGTTGATTGGTCATTTTTTTTACCCAAAATACTTTTAAAAAAAAAGCACATTTTTTTATTGTTTATAACTAAACGCTATGCTAATTCCCTCCTTCACCACACAAAAATGCCGAACGAAAAGCATTTCCGAACCATAGACATGATGGATTCTTGCTCATTGTTCTTTCGTTCAGAAAGATTGGGTATGAACTTTTATTCTAAATGCTCATTATTGACGAGGAAGGTCAATTCTAACAACAAATTCAATATCTATATCTATCTATATATTTATTTTAAACTACGCCAGTGTTCTAAACCAAAAATAAAGTGTGTGCGTGTATCAGTGTGAACACGCAGCAGAAGTTAACTTCTTCGGCTTGTATGTATTGAATTATATAATTGTTTTATTTTAAAGTAATTAACAAATTTACTGTGTGTGTTATCATTATTATTTCAAACTGTATTTAAAAAAATAATTAGGATGAAAAAGGTATGAGTATATATAAAGCTTTCATTTTCAATACATAATACTAAAAAAAAAAATAAATTATTGTATACGCGCAGCCCGTTTTGCGCGGGTGACGGATTTCCCTTTGAAATAATCCCCAAGGGATTATTAGACGGCCTATCTGGCATGATGATTTAGAGGAGTCTTACTCCTTCCCCCATTGGAAAAACATCCGTCTAAAGACGATGCGCCTGAAAAAAAAAATACATGGACACAATTCAGAGAGAAATAATTGAAAATTGGTTAGCGTGCAGAACCCCAGATAATATAACTCCTCGGAGACACATACATTACAAAAGACTCCAAAATAGAATTAGGAATTTCACAGAGAAAAGAAAACCCAAGAGAATGAATACTCTACATGTATGTTAATTATTATTACTATATTTCTTTACTTATGCTTCTAAAAACACTTTTAGTGAATATACATAACAATACAATTACTGGTGAATCACATATATGTTTTGGTATAGTATGAACCATGTAAGTAAAGAAAACCAAAAATCAGAGCACATTCACATAAAAAGTATTACCAAGAAAATTATTATCCTTAAAAAAAATGTTAAACAATAAAGAAAATACAGTTCGCATACAAGGAAATACACATCTGAAAATTCACTAAACCTAAGTACTTATAGATTAGAAAATAATTAAGACCCGTGATACGAACAATTCTCTCTTAATTTTTCCTCACTCGATATATTCAGACAGTAAATAAACAAACTAAAATTATCTAACTATAAATATCAAGCTTCTCAAATAATATTCTCGAATTAATTCTATGAGTATACATGTAACAGCATACTAAATACATAAATCAATCAATAATAGATGGTTTCCTAGCAACTATGAAAATTCCACTTTTAAACATATATGCATATACAACATTAACAAAAAAAGAAATAATAATAAGGCTACACCATGAATTTTCAGTGTTTAACCCAAATGAGGATTGATTCCACCTCCATACAATGTCCGACCTCACTTAAAGGGAGGGAAGCAAATGTCCAGATGATATTAATGCAATCTTAAGTACCCAAATACAAAATAAACTATCGTTTAGTATAAGCATATGCATGTATTATATCGTAATTAATTAAATCACAAATAAAATAGAGTAAAATATGACAATCCAAAAAAAAAAATCACAATTTATACACTATCTCAATCTCAAGTAAAGGAAATTTTTTTAGAATGACATTTTATGGACATGAGAACCAATCAAAATCTCACGCAGTTAGAAAATATTACTTTTCCGAAACAACTCCACAAAAATTTTTATTAAAAAGAAATGTTTTGCAATATAATTCAAAATATGGTTTTACAAGGAGCCTCTCTACTTACCACCCACTACTCAGACTGACTGAAAAAATTACTTCTGGATTCCAGAGGGGCAGGTCCACTGGAGCTGTCTTCCTGGACATCCAGAAGGCATTTGATCGAGTCTTGATTAGTGGACTAATCTATAAACTTATTATTTATAACTTCCCACCTTCTATCATTCATATGATTAACTCCTACCTCACTAATAGATCTTATCAAGTACGCATTAAGGATACTCTATCTAACATTTACAAAGTCAATATTGGAGCTCCCCAGGGTTCTCTCCTTGGACCAATTATCTTCAATATCTACATCAATGACATACCAACTCACCCACACACTAGTCTAAATATTTTCGCAGACGATACTGCCATAGCGGCTACATATAAAAATCACAACAGCATCACAAAGGCACTTAACAATCACTTAACATTGCTAGAATCATACTTTAATAATTGGAAAATTAAACTCAATATTGATAAAACGGTTGCAGTATTATTCACAAGGAAGAGAAAACCTGCAACCCCACCAACACTATATTCCACACCACTACAATGGTCTCAAAACACAATTTACTTAGGCTTGTTACTCGACAATAAACTCACATGGAAACAACACTGCTCACATGCGCGAAATAAATTCCGGAACGCATTAAGATTAATATACCCCCTAATTTGCCAGAATTCTAACATGACAGTAGAAAACAAGGTACTTCTCTACACAGCCGTTTTGCGGCCCATCATGAGTTACGGTTGTCCTGTGTGGGGATATGCTGCAAATAATAATATTAAAATGCTTTAAATATCGCAAAATAAAACTATTCGCA